>QNTS01009010.1:15894-30018 GCA_003317085.1 Hucho hucho | reverse complement strand
GGTCTCGACCCAGCCCTGTGCAACTGGGTCCTGGACTTCCTGACGGGCCGGCCCCAGGTGGTGAGGGTAGGAAACAACATCTCCACCCCGCTGATCCTCAACACTGGGGCCCCACAAGGGTGCGTTCTCAGCCCTCTCCTGTACTCCCTGTTTACCCATGACTGCGTGGCCAAGCACGCATCCAACTCAATCATCAAGTTTGCTGACGACACTACAGTGGTAGGCTTGATTACCAACAACGACGAGACGGCCTACAGGGAGGAGGTGAGGGCCCTCGGAGTGTGGTGTCAGGAAAATAACCTCTCACTCAATGTCAACAAAACAAAGGAGATGATCGTGGACTTCAGGAAACAGGAGAGGGAGCACCCCCCTATCCACATCGAGGGGACAGTAGTGGAGAAGGTGGAAAGTTTTAAGTTCCTCGGCGTACACATCACGGACAAACTGAATTGGTCCACCCACACAGACAGCGTGGTGAAGAAGGCGCAACAGCGCCTCTTCAACCTCAGGAGGCTGAAGAAATTCGGCTTGTCACCAAAATCACTCACAAACTTCTACAGATGCACAATCGAGAGCATCCTGTCGGGCTGTATCACCGCCTGGTACGGCAACTGCTCCGCCCACAACCGTAAGGCTCTCCAGAGGGTAGTGAGGACTGCACAACGCATCACCGGGGGTAAACTACCTGACCTTCAGGACACCTACACCACCCGATGTCACAGGAAGGCCAAAAAGATCATCAAGGACAACAACCACCCGAGCCACTGCCTGTTCACCCCGCTATCATCCAGAAGGCGAGGTCAGTACAGGTGCATCAAAGCTGGGACCGAGAGACTGAAAAACAGCTTCTACCTCAAGGCCATCAGACTGTTAAACAGCCATCACTAACATTGAGTGGCTGCTGCCAACATACTGACTTAAATCTCTAGCCACTTTAAACATAGGATTGGATGTAACAATGTATCACTAGCCACTTTAAACAACTTTGTATATAATGTTTACGTATCCGACATACTCATATCAAATGTATACACTGTACTCTAAACCATCTACCCTTTTCTTGCCTATGCCGTTCGGCCATCGACCCAAATCTCTAGCCACTTTAATAATTATAATTGGATGAAATAATGTATCACTAGCCACTTTAAACAATGCCATGTATATAATGTTTACATATCCTACATTACTCATCTCATATGTATATACTGTACTCCATACCATCTACTGCATCTTGCCTATGCCGGTCAGCCATCGCTCATCCATATATTTATATGTACATACTCGTATTCATTCCTTTACTCTTGTGTGTATAAGGTAGTTGTTGTGAATTTGTTAGATTACTTGTTAGATACTACTGCATGGTCGGAACTAGAAGCACAAGCATTTCGCTACACTCGCATTAACATCTGCTAACCATGTGTATGTGACAAATACAATTTGATTTGATTTGATTGGAGAACATTGGTATCAATATGTCCAGGTAAGATGTCTGTCCAATAACCCAACAATATGTCATGCCCTGATCTGTTTCAGCTGTCCTTGTGATTGTCTACACCCCCCTCCAGGTGTCGCTTATTATACCTGGTGTATATATCCCTGTGTTTCCTGTCTCTCTGTGCCAGTTTTTTCCGGGTACTCCTGCTTCTATTCTCTTTTGCTATTCCTCCCGGTTTTTGACCCTTGCCCGTTTTCTGGACTCCGTACCCGCCTGCCTGACCATTCTGCCTGCCCTGACCTCGAGCCTGCCTGCCACTCTGTACCCGCCTGCCTGACCATTCTGCCTGCTCTGACCACGAGCCTGTCTGCCACTCTGTACCTCCTGGACTCTAATCTAGTTTTGACCTTTTGCCTGTCCACGACCATTCTCTTGCCTTCCCCTTTTGGATTGTTCAATAAATATCAAGACTCAAACCATTTGCCTCCCGTGTCGGCATCTGAGTCTCGCCTTGTGCCCTTATAACATACACAGCTATGCATGATGTAAAGTACTGTAAAACTGTGGATTTACTGTATTTTAGAGAGTAATGGAGACGGAAGCCAGGCAAACTGCACATACATCTTTGTGGATGAAGCTGGATTCAACCTGGCAAAAACATGCCGCAGGGGAAGAAATGCGATTGGACAGAATGCAACTGTGGATGTCCCAGGCCAGAGAGGAGCTAACATCACAATGTGTGCAGCACTGTCCAATGATGGTCTGCTGTTACACAAACCACTCACTGGCCCCTACAATACAGAGAGGCTCATTTATTTTCTGGATGACCTGTGTATTCGACTTGTGCCAGTGGAGCAGAGAGGGGCAAGAAACTCCCCTACCTTCGTTGTTGTGTGAGATAATGTGGCATTCCACCACTCTGCTGCAGTCACAGACTGGTTCACTGCACATCCCAGGATGTCAGTACTATTCCTGCCTCCATACTCCCCCTTCCTAAACCCCATAGAGGAGTTTTTCTCTGCTTGAAGGTTGACCACATGACCAGATGTCCTTACTGGATGCCATGAATGCGGGGGTGTGGAGACACTTCTCCTGAAGACTGCCAGGGTTGGATTAGACATTCCAGAAGATATTTCCAAGATGCAGTGCCAGAGAAGACATAAGATGTGATGTTGATGAGAACTTGTGGCCAAATGCAGGAGGGAGGGACAACTAGAACCTTCACAGTACTGTACAGTATGAGTGATTATACATGTTATTTTATTTATTTTTTTATTATTATTGCAGCCCTGGAATTTCAGGAATTTGTTTTTATTTCAACGTTTTGTTTTTCACAAGTAAATTTACAATCTTTTTTTAAATTTTATTTCACCTTTATTTAACCAGGTAGGCCAGTTGACAACAAGTTCTCGTTTACAACTGCGACCTGGCCAAGATAAAGCAAAGCAGTTCAACACATACAACAACACAGAGTTACACATTGGAGTAAACAAACACACAGTCAATAATACAGTAGAAAAATCTGTATACAGTGTGTGCAAATGAAGTAAGGAGGTAAGGCAATAAATAGGCCAATAGTGTTGAAGTAATTACAATTTAGCAATTTACACTGGAGTGATAGATGTGCAGATGATGAGTGTGCAAGTAGAGATACTGGGGTGCTAAAGAGCAGAAAAACAATTACTAAATATGGGGATGAGGTAGGTAATTGGATGGGCTATTTACAGATGTACAGGTGCAATGATCTGTGAGATGCTCTGACAGCTGATGCTTAAAGCTAGTGAGGGAGATATGAGTCTCCAGCTTCA
Source organism: Hucho hucho (assembly GCA_003317085.1). NCBI lineage: Eukaryota > Metazoa > Chordata > Actinopteri > Salmoniformes > Salmonidae > Hucho > Hucho hucho. The sequence continues at coordinate 26,775 of QNTS01009010.1, read as the reverse complement.
GTGATTTTTGTAGTTCGTTCCAGTCATTGGCAGCAGAGAACTGGAAGGAAAGGCGGCCAAAGGAGGTGTTGGCTTTGGGGATGACCAGTGAGATATACCTGCTGGAGCGCGTGCTACGGGTGGGTGTTGTTATCGTGACCAGTGAGCTGAGATAAGGCGGAGCTTTACCTAGCATAGACTTATAGATGACCTGGAGCCAGTGGGAGGGCCAGCCAACAAGAGCATACAGGTCGCAGTGGTGGGTAGTATATGGGGCTTTGGTGACAAAATAAAATTTGATTTGAAAACGGATGGCACTGTGATAGACTGCATCCAATTTGCTGAGTAGAGTGTTGGAAGATATTTTGTAAATGACATCACCGAAGTCAAGGATCGGTAGGATAGTCAGGTTTACGAGGGTATGTGGTGGCATGAGTGAAGGATGCTTTGTTGCGAAATAGGAAGCCGATTCTAGATTTAACTTTGGATTGGAGATGCTTAATGTGAGTCTGGAAAGAGAGTTTACAGTCTAGCCAGACATCTAGGTATTTTTAGTTGTCCACATATTCTAAGTCAGAACCGTCCAGAGTAGTGATGCTGGACGGGTGGGCGGGTGCGGGCAGTGATCGGTTGAGGAGCATGCATTTAGTTTTACTTGCATTTAAGAGCAGTTGGAGGCCACGGTAGGAGAGTTGTATGGCATTGAAGCTCGTCTGGAGGTTAGTTAACACAGTGTCCAAAGAAGGGCCAGATGTATACAGAATGGTGTTGTCTGCGTAGAGGTGGATCAGAGAATCACCAGCAGCAATAGCGACATCATTGACATATACAGAGAAAAGAGTCGGCCCGGGAATTAAACCCTGTGGCACCCCCATAGAGACTGCCAGAGGTCCGGACAACAGGCCCTCCGATTTGACACACTGAACTCTATCTGAGAAGTAGTTAGTGAACCAGACGAGGCAGTCATAGAGAAACCAAGGCTCTCCCAGCCACTATTCTTCCTCTGTCAGCCACTTCTCTATCTCTGGCTGGGTCCATGTTTACATTACAGTACATAATTATTCCTAAAATGTCCCTTTTTATATAGATGGTAATGAAATTGAAATACTAACACCTGGGTAGGTGTTCAGCTACAATGGGAATCGGCTGTGGTTGGTCAAATTGTTTTATAGTATATAGTATTTTAGATGTGGAATATATTTCAACACGGTATCACTGTAGAAATGTAGCAAATTGCTGTCTTATTCAATTTTGTGTTATGTTTTGAACTTACGTTTAACAGTTTTGAAAAGAGTATGTAAACGTGTGCAAATTGGCCAGTAGGCACATAGAGTTTTTGTGGTGGTTGTGTCTGAGTGAGAAAAATAATTCATGACATTTGAAAAGATGTAGTCATTGAATGCATTTTGTGCCAAAGCAATGAAAGATGATCCACAGCTTAGCCCACATGGACTGCTGTTGGGCTCACTGTGTGAAGAGGTTTGAAAAAGTGACCTAAGTATTGAGAAATGGGTCCTAGCGATTGTAAAAAATACTTTATGTGAAAAATCATTCAAACTTCAAAGAGAAAAAGTTTATATAATGTTCCCTGTTGTTAGTGTTATTTAGGTCAGTGTGTTATGAGTGACAATGTTATGCTTTCTGAGTGAGAATTGTTGCCAGTGTTATGGTCGACCGAGCTTATTAGTGTTTTGGAGGTTTGAGTGAGTTTTGGAGGTGAGATGAACGGTTTGGCCAAGACGCATGTTGGTAACGCAGACTGTGTGAAGAGTTTTGAAAAAGAGTTAGCAAATGAAAAAAAAAAACTGTAACAGCATTGCACTTTTCATGTAGCCTAATTTCATCCAGTTTACAGCCAATCAAGACACATTAAGGACTAAACGTTCAAATCCTGTTTCTGCAGGATTATTTTGCTGCGACAATACTGGTCCAATTAAGACCCTACACCTGACCTATATAAATCCAACTTCCAAACAACCCAATGCTGGTCCAATTAAGACCCTATACCTGACCTATATAAATCCAACTTCCAAACAACCCAATACTGGTCCAATTAAGACCCTACACCTGACCTATATAAATCCAACTTCCAAACAACCCAATGCTGGTCCAATTAAGACCCTACACCTGACCTATATAAATCCAACTTCCAAACAACCCAATACTGGTCCAGTTAAGACCCTACACCTGACCTATATAAATCCAACTTCCAAACAACCCAATGTGAGTAGACCTAATGTACAACCTTTGTGTTCCTTGACGCCAGAGTTCACTCAACTATCTGATATTTACATATTCATGAGTACCGCCGTGTCATAGGTCACCTACCAATCAGGTTCGAGAGGAACACACATCGCCAGGAAGTGGAGTAGTTTCTGAATTATTAATTGGTTGAAAGACCAAAACAAAATGGCTTCTATGCTGATATTTCAGTGTTCCATTCCATACCTGGGCCTTCCCTTCTCTTTCTTGCCAACTCCTCATGGAAGCACACATAATTAGCATATAATCTTCGCTGTTAGCTGGGTATAGCAAGTTCAGTTTAGTTTAGAGATGATAAGGGAATAGGTATCTGCTCCTCTCCGCACCAGCGGACAGGTGTGAACAGCAGGGATTTAATGGTAACTATGGAGATAAGAAACGGTGCAGCATCATCTGATAAGCCCGGGCCTCGATGACCTCAGAGTAAAGTGTGCTATGGTCTGACCTTCCCTGGCCGTGTTCGGGAGCATCAAAACCGTGATGTGTCATGGGTAAATTGTAAATGACTGACTGATCTACAAATAATAATAATGGCGTTATTTAAGATTCAAGGTGATTAGCAAAACAGTCAGTCACACATGAGGTTGATGGTACGTTAATTGGGGAGGACGGGGCTCGTGGTAATGGCTGGAACGGAATGAGTGGAACGGTATCAAATACATCAAACACATGATTTCCAGGTGTTTAATGCCGTTCCATTCACTCCGTTACGACCACTATTATGAGCCGTCCTCCCTTCAGCAGCCTCCTGTGGTCAGTCGGCTGTCACCTGCACCCTGATGATGTAGTTAGGAAGATAACAGAACAGAACAGTCTCCAGGTGAAAGCTACGATCCCCTTACTGATGTCACTTCTTCAATCAGTGTAGATCATTGGTGCCCAGGACGTCGATCGCGGTCAACCGGTCGATCCCAAACTGACAGAACAGTCTCCTGATGTCAAATTACCAAAGGAAGCCATTTTGATTTGTCCAGCTCTACCATTAACTTCTGATGCCCTAAAATGGTGGATCACATAAAAGCGTAGTTTCCAATAACCGACCAAGGCTAAAATGTTTCTCACTTCTCTGGCCTATTAAAGCAGTAGATTGAATTATGGTGACAGTTAATGGGGTTACAATAACACCTTGTTTCATATTCTCTCTCTCTCGCTCTCTCGCTCTCTCGCTCTCTCTCAATTCAAAGAGCTTTATTGGCATGGGAAACACATGTTTAAAAAAGGAACAGTAAACATCACACTCACAAAAGTTCCAAAGGAATAGAGACATTTCAAATGTCATATTATGTCTATATACAGTGTTGTAATGATGTCCAGATAGTTAAAGTACAAAAGGGAAAATAAATAAACATAAATATGATTTGGATTTACAATGGTGTTTGTTCTTCATTGGTTGCCCTTATCTTGTGGCAACAGGTCACACATCTTGCTGCTGTGATGGCACACTGGGGTATTTCACCCAATAGATATGGGAGTTTATCAAAATTGGGTTTGTTTTCGAATTCTTTGTGGATCTGTGTAATCTGAGGGAAATATGTGTCTCTAATATGGTCATACATTTGGCAGGAGGTTAGGAAGTGCAGCTCAGTTTCCACCTCATGTTGTGGGCAGTGTGCACATAGCCTGTCTTCTCTTGAGAGCCAGGTCTGTCTACGACAACCTTTCTCAATGGCAAGGCTATGCTCACTGAGTCTGTACATAGTCAAAGCTTTCCTTAATTTTGGGTCATTCACAGTAGCCAGGTATTCTGCCACTGTGTACTCTCTGTTTATGGCCAAAAAGCATTCTAGTTTGCTCAGTTTTTATGTAATTCTTTTCAATGTGTCGAGTAATTATCTTTTTGTTTTCACATGATTTGGTTGGGTCTAATAAGGTGGCTGTTCTGGGGCTCTGTTAGTGATTTGAACAGAGCTCTTATGAATGAGCAAGTAATGTGCCGACAGAGATACTTTCAGTTCTTAGGAAACTGTGTTTTTATGTATCCCAGGAAATCTTAAGCCAGGAAGAACTATTGGATATAAGAGCAACGTCAACTTACCAACATTACGACCAGGAATACGACTTTCCTGAAGCGGATCCTCTGTTTGGACCACCACCCAGGACAATGGATCTAATCCCAGTAGCCGACCCAAAACAACAGCACCGCAGAAGGGGCAGACAGAGCGGTCTCCTGGTCAGGCTCCATAGACGTGCACATCGCCTACCACTCCCGAGTATACTACTCGCCAATGTCCAGTCTTTTGACAACAAGGTAGACGAAATTCGAGCAAGGGTTGCCTTCCAGAGAGACATCAGAGATAGTGACAACAAGGCTAAATTCTATCAGCATATTGATTGCACAGGGGTAATACACTCAACCACTGCTACTCTAACTTCCGCGATGCATACAAAGCCCTCCCCCACACTCCCTTCGCCATCTTTCTCCTATCGTCTTATAGGCAGAAACTCAAACAGGATGTACAGTGACGAGAACCATTCAACGCTGTTTTGACCAATCGGAAGCCATGCTTCAAGATTGTTTTGATCACGCGGACTGGAATGTGTTCCGGTCAGCCTCAGAGAACAACATCGACCTATACACTGACTCAGATTCAACCACAAAGACCAGGGAGGTTTTCCAATGCCTCACAAAGTAGGGCATCTATTGGTAGATGGGTAACAATAAAAAAAGCAGACAGGCCTTTTGAGCATGGTGAAGTTATTAATTACACTTTGGATGGTGTATTGCTGGAGAGGAAGGAAACCACTCAGGGATTTCACCATGAGGCCTGTGATAGGAGAAAACTGAGGATGGATCAACAATGTTGTAGTTACTCCACAATACTAACCTAAATTACAGATTGAAAAAAAGAAAGCCTGTACAAAATAAAAATATTCCAAAACATGCATCCTGTTTGCAGTAAGGAACTGAAGTAAAACTACAAAATATTTGTTAGAAATTAACTCGATGTCCAAGTACCAGTTTATTAAGACAGAGATGAAGACACAGGAGGTGTCGTAATCCAAATAAGAGTCAGGCAGGTTTTTATTTATTTTTATTTATTTAATCTTTATTTAACTAGGCAAGTCAGTGATGGCCTACACCAAACCCAGAAAAAGATGGGCCAATTGTGCGCCGCCCTATGGGACTCCCGGCCAGTTGTGATATAGCAGGTGGCGGGCTGGATCAGAGTCAGGACAGGCAGAAAGGTCAGAACTGGGAAGAATAAGAAAATAAAAAACTAGAGCACAGGAAACACTGGTAGGACTTGACGGGACAAGACACACTGGCAACAGATTAACATAAAACGCAGGTATAAATACACAGGGGATCATGAGGACCGGGGGCTGTTATCCCATGGAACACTCGAAAGGTGAGAGACCAGTGGCCGAGCAGGGAAGGGTGTTAAGGGCGTATTCCAACCACACAAGTTGCTGGCTCCAGGTGGTGTGGTTGGCGGAGACGAGGCAACGAAGAGCCGTCTCCAGGTCCTGATTGGCTCACTCTGACTGGCCGTTGGACTGGGGGTTAAAACCAGACGACAGGCTGCCAGACGACTAAATTAGGGTGCAGAACGCCTTCCAGAACCCGAACAAAAACTGAGGACTGCGATCGGAGACCATGTCCACCGGAAGTCCATGGATCAGGAAGACGTGCTGCACCATGAGCTGGGCCGTCTCCTTGGCTGAGGGTAACTTGGGTAAGGGAATGAAATGGGCGGCTTTGGAAAACCTATCCACCACCGTAAGGATACTCCTGTTGCCATCTGATGGAGGGTGACCAGTGACGAAGTCCAAGGAGACCAGGGGAGGTGAGGAACAGAGAGTGGTTGAAGTAAGCCATCCGGAGCTTGCCGCGGAGTCTTATTCTGAGCACACACAGTACAGGCGGCGACAAACACGGAGACGTCAGGAACCAAGGTGAGCCACCAAAAGCGTTGTTGTACAAAGAACAGGGTCCGGCGGGAGCCAGGATGGCAGGCAAGTATGGAGGAATGGACCAGTACGGGACAAACATCTGGTTAGCCGTGCCACCCCCTCTTGGGGTTCAGCTGGGAACACTGCGGATCACAGACCTTGTTCTCTATACCCCGGATGACTGCAGCCGCTAGACAAGAGGTAGGGAGGGGTACGACGGTGTAGCAGCGGGGCCAGAGTGGTTTGAGAGCTTATTCAGCTTCAAATGTTTTTTTTTTACCCAGGCCGGTAGGAGACTGTTGAACCGAGTGAAAAGCAGGGCCCATCGCGCCTGCCTGTGATCAGTACACACTATGAATGGATGTTCCGCCCCCTCTAACCAGTGCCTCCACTCCTCCAATGCCATCTTGACCGCAAGTAGTTCTCGATTTCCCAAGTCCTCTCAAAACGGTTAAGCTGATCGGAAAAGAGAGTGCAGGGATGCAACTTTTGGTCCTGGGCAGAACGCTGGGGATGTCCGAGGCGGAACATCAGCTGATGTCACAAAGTGCTGTACAGAAACCCAGCCTAAAACCCCAAACAGTAAGTAATGCAGGTGTAGAAGCATGGTGACTAGGAAAAACTCCCTAGAACGGCCGGAACCTAGGAAGAAACCTAGAGAGGAACCAGGCTATGAGTGGTGGCCAGTCCTCTTCTGGCTGTGCCAGGTGGAGAATATAACAGAACATGGCCAAGATGTTCAAATCTTCATAGATGACCAGCAGGGGTAAGATAATAATAATCACAGTGGTTGTCGAGGGTGCAACAGGTCAGCAAAAAACTGGTTCTCTAGGAGGTGGTGAAGGACCTGTCGGACGTGGAGGATCTTGAGCTGACTGGGAAAAAACGAGGAAGAAAACGTCAAGGTAGACAAAGATTAATCGGTTCAACATATCACGGAGCATATCGTTGACCAGGAACACTGCGTGAGAATTGGTCAGTCCGAATGGCATAACAAGGCACTCATAGTGCCCGCTAGCCGTGTTAAAAGCTGTCTTCCATTCGTCTCCTTCCCATATCCGAACCAGATGGTAGGCATTCCGAAGGTACAACTTAGAGAAGATCGTTGCCTCCTGGAGAGACTCGAATGCTAAGGAGATGAGCGGTAGAGGGTAATGGTTTTTAACCGTGATGTCATTTAGGCCCCGGTAGTCAATACACGGGTGCAGGGTTTTGTACTTCTTCTCCACAAAGAAGAACCTGTGGATGGATGAATACTCCCTGATAATCCTCATTGTACCTCTCCATGGTCTTGGTCTCCGGAACCGACAGGGAATAAAGCCACCTCCCGGTACCCGGGAGAAGGTCGAAAGCACAGTCGTAGGGTTGATGTGGAGTGAGAGATGTAGCACGGGCCTTGTTGAAAACCTTCCGGATGTCCTGGTACTCCGCAGGAATGGCGGAGAGATCCGAGGCTTCTACCAAGCCCGCAGGAATACTTCCCGGGGCAGGCTGCGCCGACTTTAGACAACGCACATGATGGAACTGGCTCCAACCCATGAAAGAACCAGTAGCCCAGTCGATCAGAGGATTGTGCCTTTGGAGCCATGAAAACCCCAAATCCACGGGTGCATGAGGGGATCAATGGGCAGGAACTGCATAGACTCGCTGTGATTACCTGACACTGTGAGGTTAATGGGAAACGGGGTGAGGGTGACAATAGAGCGCCCATCCAACCTTCTGACGTCCATGGGAATAGAGAGGGGTTGAGTGGGGATTCCCAGCTCAGACACCAGGGTAGCGTCCATAAAGTTCTTGTTGGCCCTAGAGTCAATGAGCACCCGGAGAGATTTGGACTGGTCACCCCACAACAGGATAGCATGGAGAGGGGTACGAGAAATGGAAGACGGAAAAATCCCTGTACGGTTCACCAGCATACTCATACCTACTTGATGAGCCAGGCCTTTTAATGGGCAGGTAGATAAGAAATATTCCATAGCTCCACAATACAGACAGCTCTTGGTGTTTAGTCTGCGCAAGCACTCAGCAGGAGACAATCTATCCCTGTCCAGTTGCATGGGCTCCGGAGGAGACGATTCAACAGCCCTCTGTGATTTCCGAGAGAACTCGGGTGACATCGGATCCACTCGGAAACGTGGACTACGGGGATTTCCAGGATTCCTTGGAGGCGAGGTGGAAATCAAGGACGAGCGAGGGCGACAGGGAACAGACTCCCTCTCTCCGGGAAGCCGGAGTAGATTGGGGAGAAGCGCCGCTGGTAGCGGGGAAACTGACAGGGGGTTACTGTAGTGAGGGGTTACTGAGGGGTTACTGTAGTGGCGGGCTGCCTAACAGACAATCTGCGGAATTGCTTGAGCAAAGTATTGACGGCACAGTCATGGCATTCCGCCAAGGTCAAGAATCCTTCCATAAGACCTTGAAGTAACACCTTGTGTCTTCCAATGGTGGCTCCTTGGGAGGAGACAACGTTGCAAAGCTGGTCCGAGTCTGCTGGGTCAGTCATGGCCAGTTCATACTATCAGGACTCAAGCTAAGACCAAGATGCAGGTGGATAGTACAAAACTACGCTGGTAGGATTTGACGGGGCAAGACGAACTGACAACAGACAAACAGAAAACGCAGGTATAAATACACAGGGGATAACGAGGGGAGATGGGAGACACCTGGTGGGGGGGTGGAGACAAGCACTAAGACAGGTGAAACAGACTAGGGTGTGACACACAACTCATTATTATTAAGTACCCCTCTCCATGTTTTTAAGCATAGTGGTGGCTGCATCACGTTATGGGTATGCTTGTAATCGTTAAGGACTAGGGAGTTTTTCAGGATAAAAAAAATAAACAGAATAGAGCTAAGCACAGGCAAAATCCTGGAGGAAAACCTGATTCAGTCTGCTTTCCAACAGACAGTGGGAGATGAATGGGACACTATACTAAAACACAAGGCCAAATCTACACTGGAGTTGCTTACCAAGAAGACAGTGATGTTCCTGTGAGGCCTAACTACAGTTTTAAATTAAATCTACTTGAAAATGTAGCTTGAAGAATTTTGAAAAGAAAAATGGGAATATTAATGCACAATCCAGGTGTGGAAAGCTCTTAGAGACTTACCCAGAAAGACTCGCAGCTGTAATCATTTCCAAAAGTATTGACTCAGGGGTGTGGATATTATGTAAAGGGTGGGACTACTTATGTACATTAGATCTTATGGGGATATTATATAAATGAGATATTTCTGTATTTCATTTTCAAAACTTTTGCTAAAATGTCTAAAAACATGTTTTCACTTTGTCATTATGGGGTATTGTGATGTCATTATGGGGTATTGTGATGTCATTATGAGGTATTGTGATGTCATTATGGGGTATTGTGATGTCATTATGGGGTATTGTGATGTCATTATGGGGTATTTTGATGTCATTATGGGGTATTGTGATGTCATTATGGGATATTGTGAGTAGATGGGTGAGACAAAAATATGTTGTATTCAGGCTGTAACTACAACAACATGTGGAGGGGTATGAATACTTTCCGAAGGCACTGTAAAAAATGAAATGGGTTGGAGGTTCTGGTCGAAGCTGAGCCGATCCATAAATCTTAGTGCAGGGGTAGCAGTGCTCTCTTCCCCGGGTGTTGGTGTCGACATTCTCTCTTCAAAAGATGTGTGTAATGGTAGGTTGTTACTGGTCAACGTAGAAAATTAATAATAGGTTTGTTGAGTAATAAATGATGCACACAATACGGTTTGTGTTGGTGTCTAAGGAGCTAGGAGCTGGACGAGGTGTTTGTGTTGCGGGGATTGACATCACTAAACACAGGAATGGTGAGGAACATAATTCATTGCTCGACAGGGGTATGGAACGATGTTCTGAATCAGTTCCATCTAGTGGACACATGGAGAGTTTAGTATCCCACCATAAAGAGGTATAACGTGGGTGAGGGTGCTTGGGGGGGGTAGGGTGAGTGGATCGTATCTATACGTTGGAATTGTGAGGGCCTCAAAACTCCATGTTGGTTTTTTCTGACCATTATATTGCCATAGCTCAGTTCTCTGTTTCACCAAGGCCCTGTCAGGCATCCTATTGGAAATTCAATGTAAGACTTACAAAATGCCACCTTTTTTTCCTCAAACTTCCAATGCTTCTGGGAGAGACGGGGACAGCAGGAAGGGGTTTAAGCTTTTCAGTCTGAAGTGGGACTTAAGGAAAGCACATGATCTGTGTTTCTGTCTGCAGTCTACTGAGTTTTTCCTCTTCAGAGTCATGGGCCCTGTTATATCCTATGCTTCTCACAAGGACCTTAACCTTAAGATGCTTTTGGGAAACCGGGCCCAGGAGAGTACTGGGGGAGCTTGAGCGTAGCATAAGTGGGGTGGAGGTCTGATCTGGTGGGGCTGAAAGCTGATCCATCTGAACTACGCAAAAGGAGCACTGTTGAGGTGAATACTCCCAGCTCTTTCTTCTTTAGTTTGACGAAACAGAGGCAAACCAAAGACAATCCATTGTTTAAGTTTGTCTGATGGCTGTGTAAATTCTGTTGAGGAGGAGATGAGGGAGTCTGATGGGTGTGTAACTTCTGTTGAGGAGGAGATGAGGGAGTCTGATGGGTGTGTAACTTCTGTTGAGGAGGAGATGAGGGAGTCTGATGGGTGTGTAACTTCTGTTGAGGAGGAGATGAGGGAGTCTGATGGGTGTGTAACTTCTGTTGAGGAGGAGATGAGGGAGTCTGATGGGTGTGTAACTTCTGT
>QNTS01009002.1:16650-33739 GCA_003317085.1 Hucho hucho | reverse complement strand
ATTATACTGTAACAACATACTGTAGTACCATGACCAGGATCTCTATTCATTTAGTCCATCACTTTATTATACTGTAACAACACACTGTAGTACCATGACCAGGATCTCTACATTTAGTCCATCACTTTATTATGCTGTAACAACACACTGTAGTACCATGACCAGGATCTCTATTCATTTAGTCCATCACTTTATTATGCTGTAACAACATACTGTAGTACCATGACCAGGATCTCTATTCATTTAGTTCATCACTTTGATTATACTGTAACAACATACTGTAGTACCATGACCAGGATCTCTATTCATTTAAGTGAGCAGATTAGGGCTTTAAGGATCCTCAACACTGGGGCCCCACAAGGGTGCGTTCTCAGCCCTCTCCTGTACTCCCTGTTTACCCATGACTGCGTGGCCAAGCACGCATCCAACTCAAAACATCAAGTTTGCTGACGACACTACAGTGGTAGGCTTGATTACCAACAACGACGAGACGGCCTACAGGGAGGAGGTGAGGGCCCTCGGAGTGTGGTGTCAGGAAAATAACCTCTCACTCAATGTCAACAAAACAAAGGAGATGATCATGGACTTCAGGAAACAGGAGAGGGAGCACCCCCCTATCCACATCGACGGGACAGTAGTGGAGAAGGTGGAAAGTTTTAAGTTCCTCGGCGTACACATCACGGACAAACTGAAATGGTCCACCCACACAGACAGCATGGTGAAGAAGGCGCAACAGATGCACAATCGAGAGCATCCTTTCGGGCTGTATCACCGCCTGGTACGGCAACTGCTCCGCCCACAACCGTAAGGCTCTCCAGAGGGTAGTGAGGACTGCACAGCGCATCACCGGGGGTAAACTACCTGCTCTTCAGGACACCTACACCACCCGATGTCACAGGAAGGCCAAAAAGATCATCAAGGACAACAACCACCCGAGCCACTGCCTGTTCACCCTGCTATCATCCAGAAGGCGAGGTAGGTACAGGTGCATCAAAGCTGGGACCGAGAGACTGAAAAACAGCTTCTACCTCAAGGCCATCAGACTGTTAAACAGCCATCACTAACATTGAGTGGCTGCTGCCAACATACTGACTCAAATCTCTAGCCACTTTACATAATAGGAATTGGATGTAACAAATGTATCACTAGCCACTTTAAACAATTTTGTATATAATGTTTACATATCCGACATTACTCATATCAAATGTATACACTGTACTCTAAACCATCTACTGAATATAGTTCTCCTGATTTAAACCCGATCTAACTTGTTTGGCAACTGAAAACATTCATCCGTAACTCTGCCAAGCCGACAAGCAAAGATGAACTGGTGAAGGCCATCAAGATGTTTTGGCTCGAGAAATGGACAATACAACAATGCAACAAATACATTGATCATCTCAGCAAGGCTTTAACCTGAGCTGGGGCGAAGAGCAACTACAATGAAGTTTAAATAAACATCTACATTTTGAATGTCTTTTTTCTCATTATTTTATTAATGAAAGCATAAAGATGTTGATGAAGAACTGTTAGGGCCAAATTGGGGGATTTTCACACCTACACCACCTTCACACCTGGGCTATGAAGAGTTGCGTGTCAATTCATGAACCATGTGCCATGGAATCTCTTCCCAACTATTGTGCAATCTATATGGCTCTAAGACATCGAATACTTTGCAAATTGGGGGATTTTCACACCTACAGTAGCCGGGCTATGAAGAGTCTTTTGTCCTGCTAATATGAAACATTGTTTGCCTGATGGGCTACACCTGCTACAGTACTACAGTACACTTGTGAAAACCTGTTTTCAAAATGCCTCCAGCTGTCCATCACTACTGTAAATAAAAACATAGCATCTTGTTTACATCTTGTTTACATTCTTTATTGTAACCCCAATGTCACAAATAATTTATATCTACCTTTCCAATTACTTTTAGAGTTTGGATTTACAAATGTGCTCTGTGAGAATATCTAATAATAATAATAATAATCTCTTGGTAAATAAGGATGCATTATGAAAGGAAAATGAGCAAGAGACGGTGGTAATAATTTTCCTTTTAGAGACTATAATACTGTACATGGCGTCCAGGTCATTTTCGTTTCTCTTAGAATAAAAACCTTGCAGTGTAACAACAGTTTTAGTAAGTAATATGCTACAGTCCAGTTACAGCTTGTTCTGATCAAGTAGAAACAAAAAATAAGTGTATTTATTTAGTGGCAACACAAATGTGAATTAATATTTACAAAACTATTTACCAAACAAAACAAAATTGCAACATTTTTATATATTTAACCTTTAACTAGGCAAGTCAGTTAAGAACAAATTCTCATTTTGACAATGACGGCCTACACCGGCCAAACCTGGACGACGCTGGGCCAATTGTGCGCCGTCCTATGGGACTCCCAATCACGTCCGGATGTGATACAGCCTGGATTCGAACCAAGGACTGTAGTGATGCCTCTTGCACTGAGATGTGCAAGAGGCATCACTGTAGGCTACTGTAGGCTACACAATGAGAAATATGGAAAAATCAATAAATAATGAAGTGTTCATTATATAAAGCATGCCGTGTCGGCCCGAGCCCGATCATCATCAAGAGATATGCTGGACCCTATGTCAGAGAGGTGTTTTTGGGACCACATCATGCCTATTGTCCTGCTAATAGCTCTTGTGAAAAACAAGTGTTTGAAAACATTAATGGTATTTTGGAGATTATTTTGTTTTCAAATAACCTAAAGTTAGAATTTAAAACCTCTTTTTGTAAGAACATAGAATATGGGATGGATTTTAAGAAACGTAGCTTAATTAATTTGATTAATTATTATGGTGTTTCTATTCCACGAAAAACAAAACCCTCAGGGTTTTATGCCGCTGTACAACGTGACCTTTATTTAACTAGGCAAGTCAGTTAAGAACAAATTCTTATTTACAATGACGGCCTACACCGGCCAAACCTGGATGATGCTGGGCCAATTGTGCGCCGCCTATGGGACTCCCAATCACGGCCGGTTGTGATACAGCCAACCAAACTAAGAAATACATTTCCACACCCTAATTGAAGGCTAACCAATACCCAAATAAAAATCTCATTAATTTATCAAGACCAGTCCCCATGCTTGTCTCAGAGCAGCGCTGTGTTGACCTCCTGGATGCTGTCTTTTCCCCGTTCTACTTGCCTCTCCATTAATTTATCAAGAGTATTTTCCAGTAAGCAACTATTTGTTTACCTTCATTAGCCTACTTTATTTCAATATTTCTGTCATTCAGTGATATTTATTCCCATAGTAATTCTTTATGGATCCATATGGAAAATGACATGTGACGGTGGTAATATTTTTCCTTTTAGAGACTGTAATACATGGCAACCAAAACATTTCTTTATTAAAGACTGTCAGAAAGAATGTTGGTACTTATTTATTTTGATCCAAAGCCATGAATGAGTGAGTCACTCAGCTTTATGTAGGTGCCGAGGCTAAATGACTGAGTCACTCAGCTTTATGTAGGTGCCAAGGCTGTATGACCGAGTCACTCAGCTTTATGTAGGTGCCGAGGCTGTATGACCGAGTCACTCAGCTTTATGTAGGTGCCGAGGCTGTATGACCGAGTCACTCAGCTTTATGTAGGTGACGAGGCTGTATGACCGAGTCACTCAGCTTTATGTAGGTGCTGAGGCTGTATGACCGAGTCACTCAGCTTTATGTAGGTGCCGAGGCTGTATGACCGAGTCACTCAGCTTTATGTAGGTGCCGAGGCTGTATGACCGAGTCACTCAGCTTTATGTGTGACGCAGGGTACGGTACTAAACCACAGTCTCTGGGCTCTACGGACAATTCCTTCGACCTCATGGCTTGCACTAACATGCACTGACAGGCGTGTCTATATGAGGTTAAGGTGGCGCCGAAGTGGATGGCTGACGTTTTACATGCCGTAACCAATTGAATCTCAAATATCTCAAATATAAAGTATATTTTGAACACTTTTTTGGTTACTACATGATTCCATATGTGTTATTTCATAGTTTTTGTCTTCACTATTATTCTACAATGTAGAAAATAGTAAAAATGAAGAAAAACCCTTGAATTACTATGTGTTCTAAAACTTTTGACCGGTAGTGTATTTTGTACATAATGTTGCTGCTACCGTCTCTTATGACTGAAATAACTTCTGGACATCAGAACTGGGATTACTCACTAAGCTTTTTCCTTTAACTAGTCAGACGAGAAATATATACTGCTTTCCCGGGAACTGGCCCAGATCCCCGTCATTTGCGTGAAGGAAAGACGGAGGAAAAGAGGACAAAGATCAGGCTGCCTTTTGAGAATCCGTAGGCGAGCGAGTAAACTCTCACTGCCATCAAGTCTACTTGCTAACATGCAATCATTGGAAAATAAAATGGATGATCTACGATTACGATTATCCTACCAACGGGACATTAAAACGTTCATGTATGTTTCAGTGTTACTTGCCTCGAAGCGAGCATAGAAGTAATTTAGCTCGTCTGGTAGGCTCATGTTACTGGGCAGCTCGCGGCTGTGCTTCCCTTTGTAGTCTGTAATAGTTTGCAAGCCCTGCCACATCCGACGACCGTCGGAGCCGGTGTGGTATGATTCAATCTTAGTCCTGTATTGACGCTTTGCCTGTTTCATGGTTCGTCGGAGGGCATAGCAGGATTTCTTATAAGCTTCCAGGTTGCAGTCCCGCTCCTTGAAAGCGGCAGCTCTACCCTTTAGCTCAGTGAGGATGTTGCCTGTAATCCATGGCTTCTGGTTGGGGTATGTACGTACAGTCACTGTGGGGACGACATCATCAATGCACTTATTGATGAAGCCAGTGACTGATGTGATGTACTCCTCAATGCCATCGGAGGAATCCCAGAACATGTTCCAGTATGTGATAGCAAAATAGTCCTGTAGTTTAGCATCTGCTTCATCTGACCACTTTCTTATTGATCTAGTCACTGGTGCTTCCTGTTTTAGTTTTTGTTTGTCAGCAGGAATCGGAGGATAGAATTATGGTCAGATTTGCCAAATGGAGGGCGAGGGAGTGCTTTGTATACGTCTCTGTGTGTGGAGTAGTGGTCTAGATTTGAATTTTCCTGCATTAATGAGCGCATTCCTGTTTACTTATGGCCGTATGCAGCTCATTGAGTGCGGTCTAAGTGCCAGCATCGGTTTGTGGCGGTATGTAGACAGCTACGTAAAATACAGATGAAAACTTGGTAAATAGTGTGTCTACAGCTTATCATGAGATACGAGCAAAAATGAGATACGAGCAAAACCTTGAGACTTCCTTAGATTTCGTGCACCAGCTGTTGTTTACAAATACATAGTCCGCCACCCCTTGTCTTACCAGACGCGGCTGTTCTATCCTGCCGAAAAATCTTAAACCTGCCAGCTTTATGTTTTTTATGTTGTCGTTCAGCCACGACTAGGTGAAACATAAGATATTACAGTTTTTAATGTCCCGTTGGTAGGATATACGTGATTGTAGTTCGTCAATTTTTTTATTGATTGGTTGTACGTTGTCTAATAGGACAGATGGTAAAGGTAGATTACCCTCTCGGCGACGGATCCTCACAAGGCACCCAGATCTCCGTCCACGAAATCTCCATCTCTTTCTCCTGCGAATTACAGGGATGAGGGCCTTGTCAGGTGTCTGAAGTAAATCCTTCCCGTCTGACTCGTTGAAGAAAAAGTATTCCTCCAGTATAAAGGAATAATCGCTGTCCTGATATCTAGAAGCAGAGGCAGAAACATTATGTATAAAATAACCTACAAATAATGTGAAAACTTCCATAAATTCTTCAAAATTCAACAATAAAAACTAATTTGAAATGTAATAAAGTTCTAGGAAAAGAGGTGTATGTTTCTGAACTGCTTTTGTGGTCATGGCTAGAAGGGATCCAGCTTTTGTAAAATTAACATCAAAAGTATATTTTTTCAGCATTTTAGATAACCCTAACCAATTATCCTAACCTTAACCTAACCTATCCGAACGTACCTATCCAAACCTGCTGCGTAAATTCTCCTAATCTGCTACGAAAGTGAAATGTGATGCTAATTTGTGAAAAGCTGGATTCGTCTAGCCACGACCGTTTTTTTCCTGTACACGTAAATCGAACTCCCTCAGCTCTAACCAGAGCAATGTTGTTGGTTTTTACTCCCCTTTCCCACAATGTAATTTATTTTTCTTGTTCAATGCCCTGCACAGTAGGTGGCGGCAATACACCTCGTGTGTAGTTCACCATTAAACCTCAAAGAAGAAGAAGACGGTACAACCTTAATGTTTAGAGGTGTTGCATGAGGGACTGAAAGGGGACCCATGTAACATGCTGGATTGATTGGCTAGAGTTGCTGAGACTGCTTAGCCTTGTTCAGGAGGAGGTCTGACATGGAAGACAATTTCCATTGTGGCTTTAGCATTGTAAGAATGCAGGAAGGGAAGACGATGGAGTCCGTAAAGCGTAAAAAGTACAAAGCAGGGTTCGATAGCGCAGGTAGTGAAGTCGATGATTTGTGCTATCCGGGAACTTTGGGACATCCCTACCCCATTGAAGTTGAAATCTAAAATGGTTAAGGTAAGGGTTAAGGTCAGGGTTAAGTTAAGGGTAGGGGTTAAGGTTAGGTTTAAGGTAGGGACGTCCCAAGGATTCCGGATATCACTGACCGGGGATCCATTGGTAGTGAGAGAGGAAGGGTTAGGGTTAGGATTAGGCGATAGAAGATTAGAAGATGGCGTAAAGCATTAAAAAGGCTTTAAGTACAGATCTTCATCTCCCAAAGCATGCTCCGATATTAAAGTCAGTGAGAGTGAGGGGGAATGAGGTGAGGTGGCAGGTGGTTTGAAGATCCGTGAGTCTTGTCCTGATGGTTATGATGATGATGATGATTTTGGCCCAGTGGGAGTGAGATTCTTGGAGAAAATGTGGAAAAGAAGTTGGGTACCGTTAAATTGGTGTAGGTAACTCAAAGTGGACATGTGATGTTTGTTTGTGTTTCTTCCGCCCAGAGCGCTTCGTGCAATGCAACTCGGATCGGCACCATTGAAAGGAGTGATTTCTGGGGTAGCGTTAATTGTGGCGGTGGATCAATTGAAGTTAGAGATTCCCAGTGTTTTTTGACGGCTGACATTTCGTGTGACGCAGACCCGGTGGCAAGTGTGGTGCAGTGTTTCAGGTGTTTATGGTCATGTTGCAGCAGTGTGTAGGAGGAAGATTTCAAGATTTTGGAGGTGTGCAGGAGGGCAGGAGGGCAGGAGGGCATGGGACAGGAGGGCAGGAGGGCAGGAGGGCAGGAGGGCATGGGACAGAGGAATGTGTAGTATCGGTGGAACAAGTTGTGTGTGTCAACTGTAGGGGGTGCTGATGTTGCAGGGGATCCCGTGCAAGAGAGGCAGGTTGAGGTGGCCAGGGTCAGAGTAGTACAGAAGGTGTCGTATGCTGAGGCAGTGAAGAAAGTAGAGGAGGATGGTTTGAGGGTGAGGGATCAGGAGAGGATCCCTGTGAGTAGTGGATCTGTGCTAGCACAGAGGGATAGGCAAATTAGTGATATGTGCTTCAGTAAGGTTGGATACTTAGCGTTCATAGCAAAGGTTATTAATTGTACCGTAGAAATGGAACATAAATCACAGAAAATATATGTTGTGATGGCAGCTGCAAAGAAGTACTTGGGAGTACAAGGATTAACTTCAGAACATTTACAGGGTGTGTTGAGTGGCAGTGTGCCAACCTCCCAGGCTGTCAGCCTGGTGTAGGAGCAGATAGGGTCCAGTAGTGGGTTTTAATGACTGTAGGGTTAGTCGGGAAGGGTGATTCTTTCCTCTTTTCCCCTTTTGTTTCACAAAGTGTAATGGATTTACACATTTGTCCAGTTGGTGGCGGTAATGCACCATTTGGTTGCTAACCAGCATTTTAAAAAAACATAGAAGAATAAGAAGAATGTTTTGTTTGTGTGCAGATGAGACACGTTTGGAGACCATCACAAGAACGGACGCTGTGTTTATTGAAGGTGAGATCAGCTCACCTTGTTTACTCATGCGAGTCATGGAAGTGTAAACTAAGTGAATATTTAATCTCTGAACCTCCGTAACCCCAGTCCTCACTGCAGGACCATCTCTGAACCTCCGTAACCCCAGTCCTCACTGCAGGACCATCTCTGAACCTCCGTAACCCCAGTCCTCACTGCAGGACCATCTCTGAACCTCCGTAACCCCAGTCCTCACTGCAGGACAATCTCTGAACCTCCGTAACCCCAGTCCTCACTGCAGGACCATCTCTGAACCTCCGTAACCCCAGTCCTCACTGCAGGACCATCTCTGAACCTCCGTAACCCCAGGCATCACTGCAAGTCGGATGTGGTGGTTCTGTGTCTCTCCATCTTCTACCCCAACTCCCTGTACCATGTGAAGACCCTGTAGTATCCTGAGATCAAACACTTCTGCCCCTGAACTCCAATCATCTGTGCAACCTCCCCCATCCTCCAGCATCCTGGATGCTTCTAGAGAAGCCCCTGTGTTTCAATATCATCCTGGTCCTATAGGGGAAGCAGAGAATCTTCTCCCATAAGATATACTTTTCCACATCCTCCAAGTTCTATGACCTCTTCGTCCTCTTCATCCTGGATGCCCGGTCTGAGGAGGCCGAGTGGCCCTCGCATGCCACTTCTCTGTCTGGCCGTGAGATGCTACACAACTGACGGTACTCTGAGTGGGCCCGAAGGGGCAGACTTTTCCCGCACTGACCTGTTCTTGCCAACTGTCTTTGCCTCCCACATCTGGTTGCACTCACAGGTATCTAATTGTTTTAAGCACACGCTCATACACAGACACATCTTTGCAAGACTACACTTGCAGACATGTTATAGACACACTCATAGTGTAACACACACTGGCGGTGTCCGAATACCCATACTAGCGTTCTACATACTTAAACTGCATACTCATTTCAGTTTGATCTAGTTGAATTCACTCCTCTTTCGACAACTACTGCTAATCAGATAAATTGACGCGCTGTACCAAAATTAAATGGCGTGAGTCAATGCAATTGCGCATTAGATGACTCATTCAAAGTAGTATATTTTACATTTTACATACTATAGAATCTTCTTTTGCATACTATTTAATACACTGCTAGGGGTATTTGGAAACGGACACTCATTTTATTTTCTTCAAATGCTGTTTATTAGGCTAATATGTGTTTTTAGGGAGCTGTCTGTTTCTAATGTTTCTGGTACTTTGCATCATTCTGTTGTGAGCTAGATTTGTCCATGTTCATAGTGACAGACTAGTCCTCATCATTCTGTTGTGAGCTAGATTTGTCCATGTTCATAGTGACAGACTACTTTGGCATGATATGCCAGCAACAAATGCTGACACTATACATCCAAGTATATCTGACCAAATTATAAAAGACAAGCATTGTGATTTTCAATTCCGTAAAGTTGGTGTGGAAGAGGTGAAACAATTATTGTTGTCTATCAACAATGACAAGCCACCGGGGTCTGACAATTTGGATGGAAAATTACTGAGGATAATAGTGGACGATATTTCCACTCCTGTTTGCCATATTTTCAATTTAAGCCTACTAGAAAGTGTGTGCAAAAGTAATTCCGCAAAAGCCAGAGTGTCTATGTATGCGGATGACTCAACACTATACATGTCAGCTACTACAGCGACTGAAATGACTTCAACACTTAACAAAGGGAAGCAAAAGTCATTCCGCTACCTAAGGATAGTAAAGCCCCCTTTTCTGGCTCAAATAGCTGACCAATTAGCCGGTTACCAACCCTTAGTAAACTTTTGGATAAAATAGTGTTTGACCAGATACAATGATATTTTAGAGTGAACAAATTGACAAACTTTCAGCATGCTTTTTTAGAAAGACATTCAACAAGAACAGCACTTACACAAGTGACTGATGATTAGCTAAGAGACATTTTTGATAAAAAGATTGTGGGGGGCTGTTTTGTTAGACTTTAGTGCGGCTTTTGACAGTATCAACCGTAGTCTGCTGCTGGCAAAACATATGTGTTATGGCTTTACACTCCCTGCTATATTGTGGATAAAAAGATACCAGACAAAGCGTCAATACAGGACTAAGATCGAATCGTACTACACCGGCTCCGACACTCGTTGGATGTGGCAG
Source organism: Hucho hucho (assembly GCA_003317085.1). NCBI lineage: Eukaryota > Metazoa > Chordata > Actinopteri > Salmoniformes > Salmonidae > Hucho > Hucho hucho. The sequence goes on along the minus strand of QNTS01009002.1, from coordinate 23,598 downwards.
GGCTTGCAAACTATTACTACTAACTACTACAAAGGGAAGCACAGCCGAGAGCTGCCCAGTGACACGAGCCTACCAGATGAGCTAAATAACTTCTATGCTCGCTTCGAGGCAAATAACACTGAAATGCATGAGAGCACCAGCTGTTCTGGAAGACTGTGTGGTCACGCTCTCCCCAGCCGATGTGAGTAAGACCTTTAGACAGGTCAACATTCACAAAGCTGCAGGGCCAGACGGATTACCAGGACGTGTACTGCGAGCATTCGCTGACCAACTGACAAGTGTCTTCACTGACATTTTCAACCTCTCCCTGTTCGAGTCTGTAATACCAACATGTTTCAAGCAGACAACCATAGTCCCTGTGCCCAAGAACACTAAGGTAACCTTCCTAAATGACTACCGACCAGTAGAACTCACGTCTGTAGCCATGAAATGCTTTGAAAGGCTGGTCATGGCTCACATCAACACCAATATCCCAGAAATCCTAGACCCACTCCAATTTGCATACCACCCCAACAGATCCACAGATGAAGCAATCTCTATTGCACTCCTCACTGGCCTTTCACACCTGGACAAAAAGAACACTTATGTGAGAATGCTATTCATTGACTAGAGCTCAGCGTTCAACACCATAGTGCCCTCAAAGCTCATCAATAAGCTAAGCTGATCCTCAACACAGGGTCCCCTCAGGGGTGCGTGCTCAGTCCCATCCTGTACTCCCTGTTCATTAATAACTGCACGGCCAGCCACTACTCCAACACCATCATTAAGTTTGCAGATGACACAACAGTGGTAGGCCTGATCACCGACAACAATGAGACAGCCTATAGGGAGGTCAGAGACCTGACAGTGTGGTGCAAGGACAACATCCTCTCCCTCAACGTGATCAAGACAAAGCAGATGATTGTGGACTACAGGAAAAGGAGGACCGGGCACTCCCCCATTCTCATCGATGGGGCTGTAGTGGAGCAGGTTGAGAGCTTCAAGTTCCTTGGTGTCCACATCACCAACAAACTTATGGTCCAAACACACCAAGACAGTTGTGTAGAGGGCACGACAAAAGCTATTCCCCCTCAGGAGACTGAAAAGATTTGGCATAGGTCCTCAGATTATCAAAAGGTTTTACAGCTGCACCATCGTTAGCATCCTGACGGGTTACATCACTACCTGGTATGGCAACTGCTCGGCCTCCAATCGCAAGGCACTACAGAGGGTAGTGCGTACAGCCCAGTACATCACCGGGGCCAAGCTTCCTGCCATCCAGGACCTCTATACCAGGCTGTGTCAGAGGAAGGCCCTAAAAATTGTCAAAGACTCCAGCCACCCTAGTCATAGACTGTTCTCTCTGCTACCGCACGACAAGTGGTACCGCAGCGCCAAGTCTAGGTCCAAAAGGCTTCTTAACAGCTTCTACCCCCAAGCCATAAGACTCCTGAACATCTAATCAGATGGCTACCTGGGCTATTTGTATTGCCCCCTCTTTTACGCTGCTGCTGCTACTCTCTGTTATCTATGCATAAGTCACTTTAATAACTCTACCTACATGTATATATTACCACAATTACCTCTACACCGGTGCCACTGCACATTAACTCTGTACTGGTACCCCCTGTATATAGCTCTGCTATTGTTATTTACTGCTGCTCTTTAATTATTTTGTTATTCTTATCTCCTACTTTTTGGGGGGTATTTTTTTAAAACTGCATTGTTGGTTAAGGGCTTGTAATTAAGCATTTCACTGTAAGGTCTACACATGTTGTATTCGGTGACAAATAATACGTTTAAATAAGTTTTGATTTAATTTTGTGTAACAGAACACAGAGGGTGTTCTTTAACTTCTTACGGAGCGGCTCCCGAGGTGCCGGTTTTGGAGAGTCTGGCATGCCCAAAGTAAAATGCCTCCCACTCAGGTCCAGAAAATAGGATATGCACATAATTAGTACTATTGGATAGGAAACACTCTGAAGTTTATAAGAGTGTTAAAATATTGTCTGTGAGTATAACAGAACTGATTTAACAGGCGAAAACCCGAGGAATTTCTGTCCTGGAAAAAGTGTTTTTGACACGTTGCCTCATTTTGAACACCTCCCTATTGAAAACAGACATATATAGGAGTAAGATTGCAGTACCTATTGCTTCCACTGGATGTCAACAGTCTCTAGACAGTGTTTGATGATGTTTAGTTGCTCTGGAGGGTAATAGAAGAAGAATTTCGAACTGGTGTGTGAAAACAGAAGAGGATATGTGTTCACGGGCTTGCACACGCTGTGGTTTTTTCCTTTCCTATCGTCCAGTTTATAATCCGGTTGAAATATTATAGTAAATATACATAAAAGTGTTCCTAAGGATACATTATCAATGATGTTTGATTGTTCTTGGACAAGTGTATAGGTATAGGTTGAACGCGTTCTCTTCACGGTTAAATGGGCGAGTAGACGCTGTATTTTATGAACATAATGCGCTAACCAAACGGAGATTTATGGATATAATAAATGACTTTTTCTAACAAAAGAACCATTGGATGTCTTCGTTGGACACTTGGGAAGCCCTCAGCAGAAGTTCTTCAAAAGGTAAGGGATTTGTTTTTCGCTGTGAAATGTGTTTTGTGTGAACCGCGATGGTTTATGAATTTATGCTAATGTCCCCAAAAAATTGGAGGTGCTACCCTCAAACAATCAAATGTTGTGCTTTCGCCGTAAAGCCTTTTTGAAATCTGACAACGCTGTGATATTGCCAAGAAGCAGAGCTTTTGATGACTATGCAACACTTGTATATTGATGAATGTTTAATAATTCAACTTTTGGATTTTGAATTTGGCGCCTTGCATTTCACCGGCTAGCACCCCACCACTCCCTAAGTAGTTAATGGAAGCCTCTCCAACATAATCCAGGCAGAATCAGGAATTCCCCAGGGCAGCTGTCTAGGCCCATTACCTTTTTCAATCTGTACTATTGAATTGCCAGAGTGTCTATGTATGTGGATGACTCAACACTATACATGTCAGCTACTACAGCGACTGAAATGACAATACTTAACGAAGAGTTGCAGTTAGTTTCAGAGTGGGTGGCAAGGAATAAATTAGTCCTAAATACTTCTAAAACTAAAAGCATTGTATTTGGAACAAAACACTCACTAAACCCTAAACCTCAACTAAATCTTGTAATAAATAATGTAGAAATTTGAGGTGACTAAACTGCTTGGAGTTACCCTGGATTGTAAACTGTCATGGTCAAAACATATTGATACAACAGTAGCTAAAATGGGGAGAAGTATGTCCATGATATGGCGCTGCTCTGCCTTGATTGATTTATGGAATTTGTTTGACAATTTGTAAAATACATACAGTTGAAGTTGGAAGTTTACATACACCTTAGCCAACTACATTTAAACTCAGTTTTTCACAATTCCTGACATTTAATCCTAGTAAAAATTCCCTGTCTTAGGTCAGTTAGGATCACCACCTTATTTTAATAAAGTGAAATAATAGTGGAGAGAATGATTTATTTCAGTTTTTATTTCTTTCATCACATTCCCAGTGGGTCAGAAGTTTACATACACTCAATTAGTATTCGGTAGCATTTCCTTTAAGTTGTTTTACTTCGGAAGGATCAGACCAAAATGCAGCACGATTGCTATTCCACATGTTTAATAATAATAATAATAATAATAATAATAATAATAATAATAATAATGTGGAACGTACAAAGATGCAATGAACCAAAATAAAGAAACACAACGATCGAAATAACTGTGTAGACAAAACACATACACAGTCTAACTGACATACATACATTCAATAACCCACAACCAAAGTGGTGAAAAGAACAAACATATATGGTTCCCAATTAGAGGTAACGACAATCAGCTGCCTCTAATTGGGAACCATCAAATCCAAACATAGAAATACAATACATATAAACAAAAACCCCTCCTGACCTAAACACAAATGATAGCCAGCCGGCTAATCCCAGGCCAGGACGTGACATGGCCCAACGTTTAGGGTAGCCTTCCACAAGCTTCCCACAATAAGTTGGGTGAATTTTGGGTCATTCCTCCTGACAGAGCTGGTGTAACTGAGTCTGGTTTGTAGGCCTCCTTGCTCACACATGGTTTTCAGTTCTGCCAACAAATTTTCTATAGGATTGAGGTCAGGGCTTTGTGATGGCCACTCCAATACCTTGACTTTGTTGTCCTTAAGCCATTTTGCCACAACTTTGGAAGTATGCTTGGGGTCATTGTCCATTTGGAAGACCCATTTGCGACCAAGCTTTAACTTCCTGACTGATGTCTTGAGATGTTGCTTCAATATATCCACATAATTTTCCTACCTCATGATGCCATATATTTTGTGAAGTGCACCAGTCCCTCCTGCAACAAAGCACCCCCCGCTGCCACCCCTGTGCTTCACGGTTGGGATGGTGTTCTTTGACTTGCAAGCTTCCCCCTTTTTCCTCCAAACATAACGATGGTCATTATAGCCAAACAGTTTTATTTTTATTTTATCAGACCAGAGGACATTTCCCCAAAAAGTACAATCTTTGTCCCCATGTGCAATTGCAAACCGTAGTCTGGCTTTTTTTATGGTGGTTTTGGAGCAGTGGCTTCTTCCTTGCTGAGCGGCCTTTCAGGTTATGTCGATATAGGACTCATTTTACTGTGGATATAGATACTTTTGTACCTGTTTCCTCCAGCATCTTCACAAGATCCTTTGCTGTTGTTCTGGGATTGATTTGCACTTTTCGCACCAAAGTACGTTCATCTCTAGGAGACAGAACGCGTCTCCTTCCTGGCGGTATGACGGCTGCGTGGTCCCATGGTGTTTATACTTGCATACTATTGTTTGTACAGATGAACGTGGTACCTTCAGGCATTTGGAAATTGCTCCCAAGGATGAACTTTTTCTGAGGTCTTGGCTGATTTCTTTTGATTTTTCCCATGATGTCAAGCAAAGAGGGACTAAATTTGAAGGTAGGCCTTGAAATACATCCACAGGTACACCTTCAGTTGACTCAAATGATGTCAATTAGCCTATCAGAAGCTTCTAAAGCCATGACATAATTTTCTGTTTAAAGGCACAGTCAACTTAGTGTATGTAAACTTCTGACCCACTGGAATTGTGATTCAGTGAATTATAAGTGAAATAATCTGTCTGTAAACAATTGTTGGAAAAATTACTTGTGTCATGTACAAAGTAGATGTCCTAACCGACTTGCCAAAACTATAGTTTGTTAAGAAGACATTTGTGGAGTGGTTGAAAAACTTGTTTTAATGACTCCAACCTAAGTGTTTGTAAACTTCCGACTTCAACTGTACATAAGGGCTCTCCAGCCACATACAATTTAAGAAAATCATCAAGGATAGCACAATAAAGCGTAACAGCTTATTTCCATTTTGGTCCTTTTGGAGGGAAAGGGGAACTGTCAGCACTGTCAACAAGGCAGGTCCAACAGGCCTTAGTTTTGTCGCACCTGGACTACTGTTTAGTTGTGTGGTCAGGTGCCACAAAAAGGACTTAGGAAAATTGCAATTGGCTCAGAACAGGGCAGCACGGCTGGCCCTTGGATGTACACAGATAGCTAATATTAATAATATGCATGTCAATCTCTCCTGGCTCAAAGTGGAGGAGAGATTGACTTCATCACTACTTGCATTTATGAGAGGTATTGATATGTTGAATGCACCAAGCTGCCTGTCTAAACTACTGGCACACAGCTCGGACACCCATGCATACCCCACAAGGCATGCCACAAGAGGTCTCTTCACATCCAGAAGGCGAGGTCAGTACAGGTGCATAAAAGCTGGGACCGAGAGACTGAAAAACAGCTTCTACCTCAAGGCCATCAGACTGTTAAACAGCCATCACTAACATTGAGTGGCTGCTGCCAACATACTGACTTAAATCTAGCCACTTTAATAATAAAAAACTGGATGTAATAAATGTATCACTAGCCACTTTAAACGATGCCACTTTATATAATGTTTACATATCCTACATTACTCATCTCATATGTATATAAATCAAATCAATTTTAAATCAAATCAAATGTATTTATAAATCCCTTCTTACATCAGCTGATGTCAGAGTGCTGTACAGAAACCCAGCCTAAAACCCCAAACAGCAAGCAATGCAGGTGTAGAAGCACGGTGGTTAGGAAAAACTCCCTAGAAAGGCCAAAACCTAGGAAGAAACCTAGAGAGGAACCAGGCTGTGAGGGGTGGCCAGTCCTCTTCTGGCTGTGCCGGGTGCAGATAACAGAACATGGCCAAGATTTTAAAATATTCATCAAACAGGCAGAACAGTTGAAACTGGAGAAGCAGCACAGCCAGGTGGACTCGGGACATCAAGGAGTCATCAGGCCAGGTAGGCCTTGAGGAATGGTCCTAATGCTCAGGTCCTCAGAGAGAGATAATTAGAGAGAGCAAACTTAGATTCACACAGGACACCGGATAAGACAGGAGAAATACTCCAGATATAACAGACTGACCGTAGCCCCACGACAAACTCGGAACAGGAGGGGTCGGGAGACACTGTGGCCCCGTCCGACTATACCCCCGGACAGGGCCAAACAGGCAGGATAAAACCCCACCCACTCTGCCGAAGCACAGCCCCCACACCACTAGAGGGATATCTCCAATCACCAACTTACCATCCTGAGACAAGGTCGAGTATAGCCCACAAAGATCTCCGCCACGGCATAACCCAGTGGGGGGCGCCAACCCGGACAGGAAGATCACGTCAGTGACTCGACCCCCCCCAGTCGAACATAATTTCAATAACCCACAATACAAGTGGGGAAAAGAACAAACATATATGGTCCCCAATTAGAGGTAACGACAATCAGCTGCCTCTAATTGGGAACCATCAAAACCAAACATAGAAATACAAAACCTAGACAAAAACCCCTCCTGACCAAAACACAAATGATTAGCCAGCAGGCTATCCCAGGCCAG
>QNTS01009001.1:40632-61085 GCA_003317085.1 Hucho hucho | reverse complement strand
TAACATACCGGGTAATGTACAGACTGATTACTGCTGTAATGATATGCTGTGATTCATAAGGACAGCGTAGCTAACATACCGTGTAATGTACATACTGATTACTGCTGTAATGATATGCTGTGGTTCATAAGGACAGCGTAGCTAACATACCGGGTAATGTACATACTGATTACTGCTGTAATAGAATATTTGCGGTTCATAAGGACAGCGTAGCTAACAAACTGTTGAAAAGTCATTACTTTATTACATTGCTTTATCTAATTATGACAAAATGTTGAGCAATGAAATTGTATCCGCTCTCGTCGGACTTCGGCTGCATATTTTCCGACGTTTTCTTAAAATTTCAAAAAACGCTGAAGGCACGCCCATTTTCGGAAGAATTGTATTATGTTCACTAAAAGCACGGAAATAGTTCGTATACTTCAACTTCTGCTCGTATACTTCAACTTCTGCTCGTATACTTCAACTTCTGCTCGTATACTTCAACTTCTGCTCGTATACTTCAACTTCTGGCGAATTTAGTACGACATCTGGAGACTTTTGGCACACTAACTAAAACCATACTATTACCAACAAGCATACTACATACTCAATTTACAGCACAAATAGTGTGGTTATACAACTCTGGAAATAGCTGTGCAGCGACGCTCCCCATCCAACCTGACAGAGCTTGAGAGGAGAAGAATGGGAGAAACTGCCCAAATACAGGTGTGCCAAGCTCGTAGCGTCATACCCAAGAAGACTCGAGGCTGTAATCACTGCCAAAGGCGCTTCAAAGGTAAAGGGTCTGAATACTTATGTAAAATGTAATATTTCTGTTTTTTTTATTTTTTATAAATGTGCATACATAAACAAAACAAAAAACAGTTTTTTGCTTTGTCATTACGGGTATTGCGTGTAGATTGCTGAGGGGGGAAAAAAAACAATTTCATTAATTTTAGAATAAGGGGAAAAGTGGTCTGAATATAATCATTACACGACATTTGATGTAGGGCTCCACAATTACATTTCATTATAATTATTAATTACATTTTAATTGAAATTGCATATCCATAACGCAAGAGGCTGCAATTTTTTTCCCTACCTGTCTGCACAACAGGAACTAGCCACAACCAAAACAACCAGACAATGCTGATTGGCCGGGTAGAACGATGTCCAATGAGGTTGCAAGGTTAAAACGGGAGGCAGGATTAGATCGGCACAGCATTGTCCAATGAGGTTGTAGGGTGAACCCACAACCAGAGTGTTTATTTTTTTACTGTCTTTGTGCACAGCTGCTCGAGAGCAATGACGTGATGACGTTGTGCACCATTTTCAGGGACCTTTTAGGCTCTTGGCATTGCTTTCAGAACTAAATGGTTAAAAAGTTCCAAAACTTACAGAAAATCTCATATATTTCATGAATTTCAGACTACTTCAGTCTACAGTGTTAAAAGGCTTTTACTTCATGAATGACTGCCCATAGCATACATTTTCATCCAACTTCAAATACACAAAAAGTATTTTCAGACATGAAAAATCATCTGTGAGGACACGGCTAGTTGCTTCTCCATAGTAAATGAGTTAAAAATAACCAAATAAAAAATAATGTGTAAAGTATAGGAATGCTTTACCTTCATCTCTTTCCCAGTCCTCTGGGCTCCTCTTGAGTGACCAGCGGAACGATTCTGTGGATGAAAATTGACGTTTTTGAAAAAAACGATGTCAAGTCATCTCACATCAGTTTATGACCCGACTCCACCATAACTGTGTATAATACTGTCTGCATAATAGCTTTCTGTGTAGGTAGGACTGTGTGCACAAGCCCTGAGTGCCAGTCAGCTATCATGCCAAATCCTTCACTCATCGGCATGCCAAACATTGTTGTCATTATGCCACAAGAACACTGACACTCTGGCTAGTTTACACAATCCAACATTAGGGTGGACGCAATCACACAATCTTACCTACATATCAAGCTATAATAGAGTCGTGGAAGAGTCATATCAGGAAACAGGGTGTTTGAGGTGTTGACATTACCTCCCTAAAAAAAATTTTAAAAAATAAATTCACTCATCTGGGACAATGTTGGTACAGTTTCTTTGAATCGCGTTTTAATTAAAAAGAGGTGTCACGCTCACTGCAAATCAGAAATGTATAAAGCATTTTAATCCAAACACATAGTTGGATATGCATGCTTGTCAATAACTAAAAAGTACGTTATTTCTGAAACTTTCCGATTTGTCAAAAAGACTTGGGCAGTATACCATGGTATCGGGATGGTTCAAACTATTTCTATTTTTGAATAATACTGCGAACACTCGCAGCTACTTTTATTAAGTAAATATCAGCAGTCAACTTGTGCAATACGTCAGGAGAATATAGAACGTTGTTACCTTTATTTCACCTGTCGCCAGGGAACACACCTTACTTTTCGGGCCACTAGCCACTGTGGCAAGGCAGAGTTTAAAAAAAATTCTGTCAAAATATTTTTCCCCCCGTTAAAATTACACCACATAAAACAGCTCTTCATATCCGCACAGACCCTATCCAGGAAATGTTACGGCGTAATGTGGAATAGGCTATAGAGGATTCGTAGTTCTTTGACTTTGTGTGATTAATTTACCAGTTGTGAAACAAAAACGGCAGAAATACTTTGAAAACAGCTACTGCCACATTTATTTTACTATAAATGTGATCATACTTGACTATTTTTATTCACAAATATGAGTGAAATGCTCCCACTGTGGAGCTCTGACCACCTGCCAACGTGGCTGGTGAAATAGACATCTTACCCACAATGCCAACACCCATCCGCAATTGGCAGGTGTACATTTTATGCTCTGCCCGTCACATCACGGTAGTCCCCAAGCTTGTCACATTACGGTAGTCCACAGTCCCATCACATTACAGTAGTCCCCAGGCCCGTCACATTACAGTAGTCCCCGGTCCCATCACATTACGGTAGTCCCCGGTCCCATCACATTACGGTAGTCCCCAGGTCCATCACATTACAGTAGTCCCCAGTCCCATCACATTACAGTAGTCCCCAGGTCAATCACATGACAGTAGTCCCCAGTCCCATCACATTACAGTAGTCCCCAGGTCAATCACATGACAGTAGTCCCCGGTCCCATCACATTACGGTAGTCCCCAGGTCCATCACATTACAGTAGTCCCCAGTCCCATCACATTACAGTAGTCATTTAGCAGATGCTCTGATCAATATCAACTTAGTCGTGAGTCATTTAGCAGATGCTCTGATCAATATCAACTTACAGTCGTGAGTGCAAACATTTTCATATAGAGTACCAGTCAAAAGTTGACACAGCTACTCATTCAAGGGTTTCTTTTTTAAAACTATTTTTTACATTGTAGAATAATAGTAAAAACATCAAAACTATGAAATAACACATATGGAATCATGTAGTAACCAAAAAAAGTGTTAAACAAATCAAAATATATTTTATATTCTTCAAAGTAGCCACCCTTTCCCTAGGTGACAGCTTTGCACACTTGGCATTCTCTCAACCAGCTTCACCTGGAATGCTTTTCCAACAGTCTTGAAGGAGTTCCCACATATGCTGAGCACTTGTTGGCTGATTTTCCTTCACTCTGCAGTCCAACTCATCTCAAACCATCTCAATTGGGTTGAGGTCAGGTGATTGTGGAGGCCAGGTCATCCGATGCAGCACTCCACCACTCTCCTTGGTCAAATAGCCCTTACACAGCCTGGAGGTGTGTTGGGTCATTGTCCTATTGAAAAACAAATGATAGTCCCACTAAGCCCAAACCAGATGGGATGGAGTATCGCTGCAGAATGCTGTGGTAGCCATGCTGGTTAAGTGTGCATTGAATTCTAAATAAATCACTGACAGTGTCACCAGCAAAACACCCCCACACCATCACACCTCCATGCTTCACGGTGGGAACCACACATGTGGAGATCATCCGTTCACCTACTCTGCGTCTCACAATGACACAACGGCTGGAACCAAAAATCTCAAATTTGGACTCATCAGACCAAATGACAGATTTCCACCGGTCTAATGTCCATTGCTCGTGTTTCTTGGCCACAGCAAGTCTCTTCTTCTTATTGGTGTCCTTTAGTAGTGGTTTCTTTGCAGAAATTCAACCATGAAGTCCTGATTCACACGGTCTCCTCTGAACAGTTGATGTTGAGATGTGTATACTTGAACTCTGTGAAGCATGTAATTTCTGAGGCTGGTAACTCTAATGAACTTATCCCTCTGCAGCAGAGGAAACTCTGGGTCTTCCTTTCCTGTGGCGGTCCTCATGAGAACCAGTTTCATCATAGTTTCATCGCTTTATGGTTTTTCCCGACTGCACTTGAAGAAACTTGTAATGTAATGCATTCCAGGTGACTACCGCGTGAAGCTGGTTGAGAGAATGCCAAGAGTGTGCAAAGCTGTCATCAAGGCAAAGTGTGGCTACTTTGAAGAATCTCAAATATAAAATGAATGAGTAGGTGTTCAAACTTTTGCCTGGTATTGGTTTGACTGTGATGGGCCTGGGGACTACCGTAATGTAATGGGTATACACATATATACAGTGCATTTGGAAATCATTATTATAATATATTTTTTACCTTTATTCAACTAGGATTTTTACCTTGTCAGCTCAGGGATTCGATCCAGCAATATTTCGGTTACTGGCCCAACGCTCTATATAATAGGCTTCCTGCCGCCCCCTTGACTTTTTCCACATTTTGTTACAGCGTTATTTTATAATGGATTAAATCGTTTTTTTCCCCTCATCAATCTATACACAATACCCCATATTGATAAAACAAAAACAGTTTATTTTTGCAAATGGATTAAAATTTTAAAATACTTATGTAAATGTAATATTTAAGTTTTCAGACTCTTTACTCAGTACTTTGTTGAAAAAAAACCCGGAAATATTATATTTACATAAGTATTCAGACCCTTTACCATTGAAGCGCCTATGGCAGCGATTACAGCCTCTAGTCTTCTTGGGTATGACGCTACGAGCTTGGCACACCTGTATTTGGGGAGTTTCTCCCATTCTTCTCTGCAGATCCTCTCAAGCTCTGTCAGGTTGGATGGGGAGCGTCGCTGCACAGCTATTTTCAGATCTCTCCAGAGATGTTCGACCGGGTTCAAGTCTGGGCTCTGGCTGTGCCACTCAATGACGTTCATAGACTTGTCCCGAAGCCACTCCTGCGTCGGATTGGCTGTGTACTTAGGGTCGTTGTCCTGTTGGAAGGTGAATCTTCGCCCCAGTCTTGGGTCCTGAGCGCTCTGGTTTTCATCAAGCATCTCTCTGTACTTTGCTACGTTCATCTTTCCCATGATTCGGACTAGCCTCTAATTCCCTGCCGCTGAAAAACATCCCCACAGTACGATACTGCCACCACCATGCTTCACTGTAGGGATGGTGCCATGTTTCCTCCAGACGTGACGCTTAGCATTCAGCCCAAAGAGTTCAAATTCGTTTAATCAGACCAGAGAATCTTGTTCCTCATGGTCAGAGTCCTTTAGGTGCGTTTTGACAAATTCCAAGCGGGCTGTCATGTACCTTTTACTGAGGAGTGGCTTCCGTCTGGCCACTCTACCATAAAAGGCCTGATTGGTAGAGAGCTGCAGAGATGGTTGTCCTTCTGGAAAGTTCTCCCATCTCCACAGTGGAACTCTGGAGCTCTGTCAGAGTGACCATCGGGTTCTTGGTCACCTCCCAGACCAAGGCCCTTCTCCCCCGATTGTTCAGTTTGGCCGGGCGGTCAGCTCTAGGAAAAGTATTGGTGTTCTAAACTTCTTCCATTTAAGAATGATGGAGGTCACTGTGTTCTTGGGAATCTTCATAATTGCATTGGTACCCTTCCCCAGATCTGTGCCTCGACACAATCCTGTCTCGGAGCTCTACGGGCAATTCCTTCGACCTCATGGCTTGGTTTTTTGCTCTGACATGTACGGTCTACTCATGCCCAATCAATTGAATTCACCACAGGTGGACTCCAATCAAGTTGTAGAAACAACCTGAGCTCAATTTCGAATCTTATAGCAAAGGGTCTGAAAACTTATGTAAATAAGGTATCTGTTTTTTGGTTTTTTTTTTATACATTTGCAAACATTTCTACAAACCTTTTTTCGCTTTGACATTACAGGGTACTGTGATGTCATTGCGGGGTACTGTGAGGTCATTGCGGGGTACTGTGAGGTCATTGCGGGGTACTGTGAGGTCATTCCGGGGTACTGTGAGGTCATTCCGGGGTACTGTGAGGTCATTCCGGGGTATTGTGATGTCATTACGGGGTATTGTGATGTCATTACGGGGTATTGTGTGTAGATTGATGAGGCTTTTTGTTGTATCCATTTTAGAATAAGGCTGTAACTTGACCTTTTCCACATGTTAAGGGGTCTGAATACTTACCGAAGGCACTGTATGTATCAAATTACATTTTAAAAACTGTTTAAATGTAATTGTACAATTATTTTGTATGCTCCGAGTCTCATATGGTTTTGCACAAGGTACATTTAAGATAATCTTCTGTTATTTAATATGGTGTTTTATTTTGTAAAGAAATTAAATACAGAATAGAAGATATTCTATTTTAGTTGTTTTACCAACATGTAATGTAAAAAAATACAAATAAAGGCCCCGTGGTTATTTTGTGACTTTAGTTAATACGTAGTTTTTTAGGCAGTGATACAGTACAGTTTCTGTATCGTTTTGGTATAGAGTATTTTGATACTGGTATCGAAGTCAAAATTCTGGTTACATCTGACTAGCATCTGCCATCTGACTTGCGGTGTAACGTTAGATATTTACTGGTGTGCTGATCTGACCAGCCGCAATCGGATACGTAAATTGACAGTTGATCGTCGGATTAGATGATTGTCTTAATAGGGAAAGGAAGGTTGGCAATAGGTTCAGCTACCGAAGAATCTTCCTGCGTGTTTATGGACCAAGACATTTGTGTGCGTTCTCACTTCTCAAACTATTGGCAGATGAGTCATTCGGACAAAGTGCAGCGCCGTTTCATATTTTTTTCCTACCCACGCTCTCCTTATTAGATATTATGCACATCTATGGCTTGGTAGCAAATGTCATCGCCATTGAGTTAGTTCTCATAGTAACAGAAAACATCCCCAAGCAATATAAACGATGGAAAGAGATGTGAAAGGGAGCGGAGTTACAGCCTTGCTCTATCCAATCGTAGCAGTATGATCAAGTCACAACCCGGCCATTTCTTGACAGATAGATGAACTAGCCAATTGAGTCGTTTCGAATTTGGAGGTAGGTCTTTGCCATCTTAATTTACAGAGTTTATCAAGAAATTTACCATTAAAATTACAATTACCATTATTTTGTTCTCCTAGATCCCCAAAAATCTGTATCAGCCCGAAAAAAAATCCATATTGGTCGTTCTCGAACTTTAAGTAGCAGCAGGTATATCTCACTGGTCACCCCCAAAGCCAATTCCTCCTTCGGCCGCCTTTCCTTCCAGTTCTCTGCTGCCAATGACTGGAACGAATTGCAAAAATCACTGAAGCTGGAGTACCTGTACACAGCCAATCTGTAAATAGCACACCCAACTACTAATTATTTCGCCTATATGGCCAATTTATTGCCGTACCTCCCTCCTCTTCTACATTTGCACACCCTGTACATAGATTTTTCTATTGTGTTATTGACTGTACGTTTATGTGTAACTCTGTGTTGTTGTTGTTTGTGTCGCACTGCTTTGCTTTATCTTGACCAGGTCGCAGTTGTAAATGAGAACGCGTTCTCAACTGGCCACCCTGGTTAAAATTGTTATATATTTTTTTAAAGTACAATCTCACAATGCTCCCAATGACATATATATATACTCTGGATTGCTGATGCTTTGTATTGGCCATTGAGAGGCTTTGAAGCCACCGGTCGGCCATATTGGCACTCCCCAGTAGGAGCAGTCCTCCATAGGAATCAATGGACTTCTACAGTATTTCAATTAAAGGTTTCAAGGACAAAATTACATGTATTTTATAGTACACTCAGCTCCAATACTATAAAAGAGTATGCATTAAGGTGTCTGTAATATAATAAACTTGTCAAAAAACTACATGTAGACGCTAATAAATGCATTTATTTAGCTTCCATTTATATAGTTTGTGGTTGATTATCCCTTTAAGGGTGTTTTCACATATAGTCCACTTTAAAGTAACATAACTCAGTCCACTTTAAAGTAACATAACTCAGTCCACTTTAAAGTAACATAACTCAGTCCACTTTAAAGTGAACTCTGGGGTAAGAAAACAAGCTAAATAACTCAAGTTATCTTTGTATTCAAACTGCCCTTGCCTTTGGATAAGGACTCAACTATTTTGCCAGTTTCACTTCAACCTATTTCGCGATCCGAATACCCTTTGCATTCACATCGCTATGCTTAGAAAGGAACCAAGATCTTTTCCCAACATTCACCAAGTGCACTCTGTTTTTTTTTACAGAGTGCAGGGCCAAACCATTCCATCAGAATGTTTTATCAACGGCTAGATATACACACACTTACATTTCGGAAGCTAGTTAAAAAGACGAGACATAATAATTGTAATGAAAAGATACCGATAATATTTACACGTTAATAGTAAATAAATAGCTGCTGATTAAATCATGCTGTAATTGAAAATCGTACACCCCAATGTAGGCTACTGGCCCTATAGGAGCTAGAAATGAGTTTGTACCCTATGTTGTGATTCTCACCAAATATGTTGTCTTCTCACACTATTCAAACCCCACAATGGAATAAACAGCTTATGAAGATTTTTTTGAGCCAATAGATCACATATTGCAAACGAATCTCAACTAGAAACGCCACACATATTTGGACATTTCTGTGCATCGTTGACAATCGCTAATCAAGAGGCCTTATTCAAAAACAGCACAGATCAGCTTCTCTCTATTGTGGCCCCAATGTGAGAGAGTTAATGGCAGGGGAAATGGTTTTGCAGTAGTCTAGTGTGTGGTGTGGGAATAATGGAAAGGAAGGGGAAATGGTTTTGCAGTAGTCTAGTGTGTGGTGTGGGAATAATGGAAAGGAAGGGGAAATGGTTTTGCAGTAGTCTAGTGTGTGGTGCGGGAATAATGGAAAGTCGTCCCGGGGAGCTGTGTTCACATTGCCCTCAAAAAGGGCCCCGGAAGTGATCTAGGTTCGGTTCCCTTCGGGGGGGGGGCTCTTTTGAGGGGTCTGAGTTCCATTGGAGTGTTCACACTGCACAAAATTATTAAGCAAATCGGACAAAGTTCAAAAAATAAATTCTGAAAAGGGACCAAGTGTGAAAACACCCTGCGGAGCAGAGGCGTGAGATATGGATCGGAAAACATACCTCAATGCAGGGATGTGCCACTGTACTCCAAATGTTGCCTACATCCAAACTGACAACCCGAGAAGATTGAAAACTGCCATTTTCGTTCTCATGCTAGCTAGCAGTAGCCACCTCTGCCATTGTGGAATGGCAGTGTCAGACAAACTCCTGTTGTTGTTCAACGCAAAGTGCCATTCCATAACGGCTGCTGTGCTACTGCTAGCTAGCATGGGGATGAAAAGAGCAGCTTTATGGAAAAACAAATGGTCCTGAGACCATTTTTTTCGACCCATATCTCGTGTCTTAAGCCTTATTCACACGGGACTACTATTACTAGAGAATGATGGTTATCTAGTTATTACTCCTGAATGTCTGTTATTCCAGAGGACGTTTCAGACGGAATTTTGTTTTTTTCCCCCCAAAACCGCCCCCTGTAATTTATACTTTTTTTCCACAAATAAATGGCCAGTTATTATCGAAGCCTGAAGGTTTGTATTCTAGGAGTGAAGATATTTCAACATGTCCAGGCGATAGTGCCACACTCATAACTCGAACTTGGTTCACAAGTTTTGAAAACCATACCACACAACCTTTGGTAATAGTGTAGCCGTAACATTTGAATTGAGTAAGTCTGATTATAATCATTAGGATATTTTAGCGATGTGCAGTAGGTCCTAAATACCCCCCCTTGACTTCAGATGGGAGCTAATCAGTGCACTTGCACTGGATGAGGAAGTTAACTTATCATTTCCAAACGTTTAGGTCAGTTGAATACTGCTGCTTTGCCATCTATTTAACAGCAAAGGGTTAAAAAGGCGTGATATTTTTTTCAATTCATACGCACAAAACATATAAATAAAAGCATTTACTGTGAAAGTTGATACATGTAGGTAATTCATATATATGGGGCGGGAGGGTAGTCTAGTGGTTAGAGTGTTGGACTAGTAACCGAAAGGTTGCTGGATCGAATCCCTTGCTAGATCGAATCCCCGAACAAGGCAGTTAACTCACTGTTCCTAGGCCGTCGTTGAAAATAACAATTTGTTCTTAGCTGACTTGCCTGGTTATGTGCAGCACTTTGTTCAATTAATTGAATGTTACTGTTTTCTTGCTCAAACTGTGAGCAACAACTATCAAACTTGAGAATTGTTACTCTCCTGCCATGTAAAAATGATAGAGATGGCAGATTCGGACAGTCCTACAATTACAGATGTGGCTTTTTTTATGCTCGTGCACATAATTACAATACCCAACCTCCCCCCCCTTAAACTAATCCTGTGCCGAATAGGGCTTAAAATCGGATCATGATGGCAAATTCAGACCCCAGTGCAGCTCAGTGCCAGCTCGAAGCATAACAGTAGGGTCGGAATCTGCTGGCTATCTCCACAGAGGCTCGGTAAGGAAATAGTGCGATAAAACTCCACTCGACAACCCTAACCAACATCTAACACGTATCATTATAACGTTCATTCTATGAGAGCAAAACAATGCAAAGTTACATAAAGTAAGACTGCTGCAGGACGACTGAAAACAGATTGATTCAACCCCCTTCGTCTCGTCTATACGAGCAGCAAGCAGTTGTTCTACAAATTTGCTGACGGCGGTCGAGTACAAAAACACTTGGCAACAAGGTCGACACCAAAACACTGAATTCTTAACAAATAATAATCGCCAGGAATTACATCCTTGCTTAGGAGACGTTTCACTTGGAGGTTATAACGTAGTAGCGAAATAGCTGTCGACGAGTTGCCAATCTCCGTGGCTACAATGTCACCCCCCCCCCCCCAAGACAACTCCGCTGGTCCAGTCATTGCCCCCCCACCCCNCCTTGGAGAGCTCTTTGGTCTTGGCCATGGTGGAGAGTTTGGAATCTGATTGATTGATCGCTTCTGTGGACAGGTGTCTTTTATACAGGTAACAAGCTGAGATCAGGAGCACTCCCTTTAAGAGTGTGCTTCTAATCTCAGCTCGTTACCTGTATAAAAGACACCTGGGAGCCGGAAATCTTTCTGATTGAGAGGGGGTCAAATACTTATTTCCCTCATTAAAATGCAAATCAATTTATAAAATTTTTCACATGCGTTTTTCTGGATTTTTTTGTTGTTATTCTGTCTCTCATTGTTCAAATAAACCTACCATTAAAATTATAGACTGATAATTTCTTTGTCAGTGGGTAAACGTACAAATCAGCTGGGGATCAAATACTTTTTGTCCCTCACTGTATATACTAAAGTATGTGGACACCCCCTCTTAAATTACTGGATTCTGCTATTTCAGCCACACCTGTTGCTGACAGGTGTATAATATCGAGCACACAGCCATGCAATCTCCATAGACAAACATTGGCAGTATAGTGGCCTTACTGAAGAGCTCAGTGACTTTCAACGTGGCACCATCATAGGATGTCACCTTTCCAACGAGTCAGTTTGTCAAATTTCTGCCCTGCTAGAGCTGCCCCGGGTCAACTGTAAGTGCTGCTTTGTGAAGTGGAAACATCTAGGAGCAACAACGGCTCAGCCGCAAAGTGGTAGGCCCCACAAGATCACAGAACGGGACTGCTGAGTACGGAAGCACGTAGCACGTAAAAATCGTCTGTCCTCGGTTGCAACACTCACTACCGAGTTCCAAACTGCCTCTGGAAGCTTCATTAAGTGGGTTTCCATGGCCGAGCAGCCGCACACAAGCCTAAGATCACCATGCGCAATACCAAGCGTCGGCTGGAGTTGTGAAAAGCTCACCGCCATTGGACTCTGGAGCAGTGGAAACGCGTTCTCTGGAGTGATGAATCACGCTTCACCATCTGGCAGTCCGACAGACAAATCTGGGTTTGGCAGATGCCAGGAGAACGCTACCTGCCCCAATGCAAAGTGCCAACTGTAAAGTTTGGTGGAGGAGGAATAATGGTCTGGGGCTGTTTTTCATGGTTCGGGCTCCTTAGTTCCAGTGAAGAGAAATCTTAACGCTACAGCATACAATGACATTCTAGACGATTCTGTTTCAGCATGACAATGCCCCCGTGCACAGAGCGAGGTCCATACAGAAATGGTTAGTTGAGATCCGTGTGGAAGAACTTGACTGGCCTGCACAGAGCCCTGACCTCAACGCCATCGAAAACCTTTGGGATGAATTGGAACGCCGACTGCGAGCCAGCCCTAATCGCCCAACATCAGTGCCCGACCTCACTAATGCTCTTGTGGCTGAATGGCTGTTATAGCAGCAATGTTCCAACATCTAGTGGAAAGCCTTCCCAGAAGAGTGGAGGCTGTTATAGCAACAATGTTCCAACATCTAGTGGAAAGCCTTCCCAGAAGAGTGGAGGCTGTTATAGCAGCCAAGGGGGGACCAACTCCACATTAATGCCCATGATTTTGGAACGAGTGGTTTGACGAGCTGGTGTCCACATACTTTTGGTCATGTACTGTATCAATATTGATGCAGAGCTGTTTGGTAATGTAGAACTGTCCTGTTCCGTACTCTATAGTCCCACTGTCCTCTGAACTGTCCTGTTCCTTACTCTATAGTCCCACTGTCCTCTGTCTTCTGAACTGTCCTGTTCCTTACTCTATAGTCCCACTGTCCTCTGAACTGTCCTGTTCCTTACTCTATAGTCCCACTGTCCTCTGTCTTCTGAACTGTCCTGTTACGTACTCTATAGTCCCACTGTCCTCTGAACTGTCCTGTTCCTTACTCTATAGTCCCACTGTCCTCTGTCTTCTGAACTGTCCTGTTCCTTACTCTATACGGAAGCACTATAGTCACACTTTCCTCTGCTCTTTGGAGTTTAGGCTAGGTTACTGTAAAGCATTTGGTGACAACTGCTGNCCAGGGGAGGGGGAGGGGGCAGGGCGGAGAGACAGGGAGGAGGGGGAGGGATCATCAGGTCACTGGAGCCCATCAGCACACTGTCCACGTCTAGGATGTCCAGGTCATCCTCGTCTGCCAGGTCTGTAAAGTCCATCTCTTTAATACGCAGCTCCCTGGGGGCTGCCATCAGCTGGTCCCAGATATAATCTGACTCCTTCTTAGGAGGTAGGGGTGAGGAGGACGGGGCCGGAGGAGCTTTGTCTTTATCAGGTTGAAGCTGCCCCTGCTGCTGCTTCTCCAATGCCTCTAGCTCGTGAGGCGACACAAGGCTTTTAACAAGGTCTCCAAATTTCTCGGCCACGGCCCTGACGCTCCCCTGGTTTTCCAGGTGTTGTACCTCCATCTTCTTGACATTCTCCTCGCAGGCCTGCCTGCTGGCCTCCAGTGTAGAGATACGACTGGCCAGGCTGGCCACCGACGACCCGTCCTGACCCTCCAGCGATGACGTCTCCATCCCCTCTTTGCATTTCTCTGTCTGTTCCGTCTCTCCCGCCTTCTCTTCGTCCTCGCCGGCAGTGGTCTTGTTCTGGGCATAGAGCATGTCCAGCATGAAGCGCTTGCTGTTGAGGATCTTGCTGCACTGCCCGTTCACGTCTTCCTCCTTAATGCACTGGCCTAGAGGTGGACAAACACAAGGAGGAAGGGTGGATTGGATTACTATTGGAATACTATTGGATTGCTAGCCTTCAGAACAGAATAGAGAGCAGATCTATATATCAGAAACTGAAATGAGAGCATGGGCAGAATGAAATGTTCTGACATGAGTTGAACTTCAATGTTTGCCTACTGATGTACAGCATATGGAAGATTAGCGAGTGTTCCATTTACAGTATGGGCACAAATCAAAAGTCATATGTTAAGTCATAAAAGGCCAAGTGTCCTAAAGTCTGTATTTCCTGCTGATGGGCAGCTGGTACCTGGTTCATGGTTATTGTTGACTTTCTCCTCCCTCTCCTCTCTCTCCAGAGTGCTACTGGCTGAGGAGATACTGGAGGCAGAACAGTTGTCCTTCTCATTCACTTCCTCGTTCTGCCTCTCCTTCTCACTGAGGAGGACCAGTCTCTCCTCCACCTCCCTCTCCTCCGACGCAGCCTTCTCCCTCTCTCCCTCCTCCTCCAACTCCATCTCTACCACTTCTACATCTTCTGTCTCCACCTCTACTCCCTCTACCTCCTCTTCTACCTTCTCTTCTCCCTCCACCTCATTCCCTGACTGTCTCTCTTCCTCCTTACCCTCCTCCTCCTCCTCACTTTCTTTCTCCTCTTTACCCTGTGTCTGTTCATCTACCGCTAACTCCACTAGCTCTAGTACTTCTTGCTTGGGCTCAACTTCAGCTACGTCCTGCTTCTCTGTCTGTGTCTCTGTCTCCGCCTGCTCCTCGCCTGGCGCAGAGGGAGTTTGGGAGGGGGGTTGGGAGGGGGGCTCTGTGGGTTCTGGAGAAGGTCCTGATACTATTAACTCTGGCGCTGGACTTGTAGTTCTGGTCTGAAGGTCACGGCTTGGCTCAACGTCTACTTCACTTCCTGGTAGAGAAAACAGGACCAAACAAAACAGAACGCTACTGTAGGGGTTTCGATTGTGTGCCTTTTTAATATTGTCTGATATAATTTTTAAATGATCTTGTTTATAATGTAAATACCATGAAATTGCCCTGTGACATTTCATTAATTAAAATGATAAATTGTCTAGATTTCGGTCCGGAGCACAAGTCGTTAAGCATGTCAATTCGTACTTCATTGAATGTTACAGGAAATGAATTAACAGCTATGATGACAATGTGTTTTGAAATTAGATTCGACATCTCATTTGATCCCATTATCCCATTTTGGTGGGTTAGAATAACCACCGCAGACTAGCAACATCTAGTTCTCATGATATTCATTCATGTATCATCATAACTGAGTCTGTGAGGTATTGAAAGGCTTGTCCCTCTATGGTCAGTGCTGTAGTCCACAGTCCACCACACCTCTTCCTGGCTCCTACTGTAGAATGTGAATGGAACCCCATATTAAGAGTTCCACGCCCTAGCGGCTGGCGCTACCACAGCCAAAACCACACTACAATCACATACAAATCACTGGGGTATGCCTGGGACCTAAAAACTAGCCTCTCACTACATTTCAAACCATTATGCAAAGCATTTTCCCACAGGCAGCTAAAGTAATGTCCATCCCATCCCAAAACATATTTGGGATTTAGCAACATACACTTACAGACACCTCATTATGAAGCACACAGAAAAACAAGAATTAAATCCTTTTCTTATCAAGTCCTGCTGATTTTTTCCCCCAACAGACTACATGCAGCCATCATTAGTCCAGCTGACTCTAATTCCAAAGTGTGAGTGAATCACCCCCCATGTGTTCATTCAGACCCCGTGAACAAATACATAAAACTTCTCTGGACTGGTAATGATTGTTAAATGTTTGGAGAACGTTATGTTACTCTGAGTATGGGATGGGAGCTGTAATGTTGGTTAAACGTTTGGAAAAGGTTATTTACCCTGCGTCTGGGATGGAATGGTGCCAGTGTCTTCCGGAGAGACAATGGAGGAGGGCGTGGCACAGCGGGGGGAGGCGGAGCGACTGGAGGGGGTGGGGCTCAGGCTCAGGGTGATCTCTGTGCGCCCCCTAGGTGGCGCTCTAGCGCGCTCTCTCTCTTTCTCATACTCCTCTCCGGCGAGCCTCTCAACGCACTTATATCTGGAAGAGGGAGACACAGAATATTCTTCAAAAAGGATGTTACTCTACCTGTTTAGGTCTATTGTTATATCATCTCTATCTCATGGGGGTAGAAGAAGATTCCTGCTTCTCTAACCTCGAGGCTACTGCCACCCCCCACCAGTAATATACTGTATTCAGTTCCCTCACACTTCCTTTTCTGAAACAGTGGCCAAATGTCTGGGACTCTGTGATGCTTCTCGGATTTCTCCAGGTGCTTAATTGACACATAAATCTTGAAGATACCTACAGTTTACTACAGTGACTTCTCCCCAGATGGGTCTGATAATAGTTTAATCTTGATTTAGAAGTCACACTCTATTCAGTCAATTTACTGAACATACATTTAAAAAAGGCACCAAACATAACCTAGGATTCCTGTTTTAAATAACACTGATCATACATATGTCTGGAAGGTGGTACATTACACATGCATAGCCTACCTTATCTGGACCGTATCCATGACTTAAAGCCAATTCCACACCTCGTCCCATTCAGTTGTAGATGTCTTAATGCACAGCAGCAGGCCTAGAGGGGGCCTGACACCTATATTTCAGCCCAGAGGCTGAGCCTGACTTGTTCTACATCTGCTAACAATTCTCCTCAAAAAGGTTTCAAGGCATATTACTCCCTCATGTCAGTCTTTATGTTGTACTTATTACAGCTGAATGATTCTAGAATCTACATGTATATAGAGCACAGTGTTTATCTGCATGATTCTAGAATCTACATTGATATAGAGCCCAGTGTCTATCTGAATGATTCTAGAATCTACATTGATATAAAGCACTGTGTCTATCTGAATGATTCTAGAATCTAGATTTATATAGAGCACAGTGTCTATCTGAATGATTCTAGAATCTAGATTTATATAGAGCACAGTGTCTATCTGAATGATTCTAGAATCTTAATTGATATAAAGCACTGTGTCTATCTGATTGATTCTAGAATCTACATTGCTAGAGAGCACTGTGTCTATTTGTATATTATGAATGAAAGTACACAACATACCTCTCTTCTCTGGCCTGTCTTGTCTCTTCCCTCTTGTCCATGTAATCCCGACTGATAATGTTCCAAGTAAGTGAGTGTGTGAGAGAGAGAGAGAGAGAGAGAGAGAGAGAGAGAGAGAAAAAGAGAGACAGTATGTGAAAAGAATGTGAGATCTATATCTTATTGTGCATATCAATTCATATTTGTTTTCATTCACATTCTATAGTACCTTCTTAAAAGACATCCTTAGTTAACCAATGAGACAGTGTGAATAATTGTAGATACTGTGGGAGAGAAATAGTCTGACATGACAGAGAAGACACAGACCAGCTTTCCAGCGGTCCGTCTGACATCCAGGTCTTTATATGGCCATAGAAAACAAGTAAAAGGCAGGCCAGCAGGCCTTTGTTTTCTTCCGAACCAACGTCTCCATGCCTGCACCCCAAATTGCACCCTATCCCATAATAAGTGCCCTACTTTTGACCAGAGACCTATGGCCCAGTAGAGCTCCATTTGGGATGCAGACCATGTATATCCTCCTTAGATCCACAGTATGTCCCTGACTGATGACCATAATAAACAGACAGACAGACAGACAGACAAGTATGTCCTGTCTCTAAACATCTCCAACTCGTCTGATATATTGTGGAACAAGGCAGGTAGCCTAGTGGTTAGCGCGTTGGACTTGAAACCGGAGGGTTGCAAGTTCGAATCCCTGAGCTGACAAGGTAAAAATCTGTCGTTCTGCCCCTGAACAAGGCAGTTAACCCACTGTTCCAGAGGGTAGTGAGGTCTGCACAACACATCACCGGGGGCAAACTACCTGCCCTCCAGGAGCCACTGTGGGGTGAACAGTCACTGCCTGTTCACCCCGCTACCATCCAGAAGGCGAGGTCAGTACAGGTGCATCAATGCTGGGACCGAGAGACTGAAAAACAGCTTCTATCTCAAGGCCATCAAACTGTTAAATAGCCATCACTAACATTGAGTGGCTGCTGCCAACATACTGACTCAAATCTCTAGCCACTTTAAAAATTGGATGTAATAAATGTATCACTAGTCACTTTAAACAATGCCACTTTAAATAATGTTTACATACCCTACATTACTCATCTCATATGTCTATACCATCTACTGCATCTTGCCTATGCCGTTCGGCCATCACTCATCCATATATTTATATGTACATATTCTTATTCATTCCTTGACACTTGTGTGTATAAGGTAGTTGTTGTGAAATTGTTAGATTACTTGTTAGATATTACTACATGGTCGGAACTAGAAGCACAAGCATTTCTCTACACTCGCATTAACATCTGCTAACCATGTGTATGTGACAAATACAATTTATTTGATTTGATTTAATGTGATGCAGGTTGGGACTCACTTGAAGCGAGTCCTCTCCTCCCTCTCGATTTTCTGCAGTCGTTCCTCCCTCTCTTGTCTCCGCCTCTCTCTCTCTGCAGTCAGAGACTCCTGGTGTTGTCTGTAGGAGGAGGACAACAAGCTCCCCAGAGAAGGTCTGGGTAACCCAACAGAGGAAGACCATATTACTATTCCATTGGTCCTATTACGCTGGGCAAGCTAAAACAAGCGCACCTAAATTATTTTAAAGAAAATAAATAATATTTCAATCCGGGTCTGGAACTCATACACAGAGGTGGCTTATTTAATTGATCGATTGATTGATTGAGTGCTGACCTGTCAGGCTTGGATTCCAGCTGTGGGGCCCCTGAGGTGGCAAAGGTGCGGTGTACAGGAGTGGTGGGGGCGCTGGCAACACCCTGGGAGCGGTGTACAGGGGTAGTGGGGGCGCTGGCGCTGGCTACACCCTGGGACCTGCCAGGGAGCGCCATGACGTGGCCTATGTGTCGGCTAGAAACAACAGGAGGAGGAAACATTGTTATTCACTGTTATAATTCCCAACACTAAGGATGTGTGTCCCAAATGGCACCCTATTCCCTATATAGTGCACTACTTTTAACCAGAGCCCTATGGGCCCTTGTCAAAAGTAGCACACTATAAAGGGAATAGGGGTGCCATTTGGGACTCAGCCCAACTTTTGGCTCTGATTCGGTCACTGTGTGACATTCACTAACTCAAAGTATGGTGTCAAAAAAGACCAGACACGTTCCTTTCCCACTGTATGTTAAATAGCTGTGGTTGTACAGTGTTGACTAACCAAGGCTGACTGTAGTCCTGTGTATGACCATGAGACCTATTCACATCATGGGTATACACTGACTGTATAGTTTTCTATAGGTTTATCACCACGGTCATCACACATCTCACACTGCTCTATGAAGACAGCCTTGCTAGCACTCTCTCTGGGCAGCTGGCATCAGCAGCCAGGAGGAATCAGGCGTATTACACTCTCTCTGGGCAGCTGGCATCAGCAGCCAGGAGGAATCAGGCTTATTACACTCTCTCTGGGCAGCTGGCATCAGCAGCCAGGAGGAATCAGGCTTATTAAACTCTCTCTGGGCAGCTGGCATCAGCAGCCAGGAGGCATCAGGCTTATTACACTCTCTCTGGGCAGCTGGCATCAGCAGCCAGGAGGAATCAGGCTTATTACACTCTCTCTGGGCAGCTGGCATCAGCAGCCAGGAGGAATCAGGCGTATTACACTCTCTCTGGGCAGCTGGCATCAGCAGCCAGGAGGCATCAGGCTTATTCCACTCTCTGTGTGCAGCCCAGATAGCACCCTATTCCCAATATAGTGCCCTATGGGCTCTGGTCAAAGTTAGAGTGTTGGGCCAGTTACCAAATTTTTACAAGGTAACAATCTGTCGTTCTGCCCCTGAACAAGGCAGGATAGGGTATGCTTTGGGACACTTCCTCTGCCTGTGGAGGTCCTGAAAGGCAGTCGCCAGACACCCAAGCCAAGCACACAGCCAAGAGCAGCGGGACTTGAGTGGGATTCAACTTAAGGGAGGAAATGACTGTACTCAAGAGCAGAGCTGACCCCCTAAACAGCCCTGCTGCTTTTTAAGGTGATTCTTAATGGCTCTGTTGAATGAGATAGTGAAGCGTTGCATTCCAAGAGGTGCTCAGCATGCAGCAGCAGGGTTCACTGCCATGTCATGGTGTGTTTGATACAGTTGGAAAGCACTGACACATCATTTCAATCTCCAGGGTGTCCAGGTCAACACTGTCAAATTACTAGGAATTCATCTAAAAATAACATTTAGACATTTAGAAATGTAGAAATGAGTTTCATGTATAAATGTGTAAACTAAAGGGAACCAAATTCCCCTCAACCCCCCTTGCATGTACAGTATCTAAATAGATGCCCTAAGATAGCAGAGGCTAAGTCTTACCTATAAGACTATAAGACTAGTATTAACCTGGAGGCTAAGTCTTACCTATTAGACTAGTATTAACCTGGAGGCTAAGTCTTAACTATAAGACAAGTATTTACCTGAGGCTAAGTCTTACCTATAAGACTAGTATTAACCTGGAGGCTAAGTCTTAACTATAAGACTATAAGACTAGTATTAACCTGGAAGCTAAGTCTTACCTATTAGACTAGTATTAACCTGGAGGCTAAGTCTTACCTATAAGACTATAA
>QNTS01008996.1:29057-41141 GCA_003317085.1 Hucho hucho | reverse complement strand
AATGTAGGATATGTAAACATTATATAAATGGCATCGTTTAAAGTGGCTAGTGATACATTTATTTCATCCAATTATAATTATTAAAGTGGCTAGAGATTTGAGTCGATGGCCGAACGGCATAGGCAAGATTCAGTAGATGGTTTAGAGTACAGTGTATACATTTGATATGAGTAATGTCGGATATGTAAACATTATATACAAAATTGTTTAAAGTGGCTAGTGATACATTTGTTACATCCAATTCCTATTATTTAATGTGGCTAGAGATTTAAGTCAGTATGTTGGCAGCAGCCACTCAATGTTAGTGATGGCTGTTTAACAGTCTGATGGCCTTGAGGTAGAAGCTGTTTTTCAGTCTCTCGGTCCCAGCTTTGATGCACCTGTACTGACCTCGCCTTCTGGATGATAGCGGGGTGAACAGGCAGTGGCTTGGGTGGTTGTTGTCCTTGATGATCTTTTTGGCCTTCCTGTGACATCGGGTGGTGTAGGTGTCCTGAAGGGCAGGTACTTTACCCCCGGTGATGCGTTGTGCAGTCCTCACTACCCTCTGGAGAGCCTTACGGTTGTGGGCGGAGCAGTTGCCGTACCAGGCAGTGATACAGTCCGACAGGATGCTCTCGATTGTGCATCTGTAGAAGTTTGTGAGTGATTTTGGTGACAAGCCGAATTTCTTCAGCCTCCTGAGGATGAAGAGGCGCTGTTGCGTCTTCTTCACCACGCTGTCTGTGTGGGTGGACTATTTCAGTTTGTCCGTGATGTGTACGCCGAGGACCTTACAACTTTCCACCTTCTCCACTACTGTCCCGTCGATGTGGATAGGGGGGTGCTCCCTCTCCTGTTTCCTGAAGTACACGATCATCTCCTTTGTTTTGTTGACATTGAGTGACACCACACTCCGAGGGCCCTCACCTCCTCCCTGTAGGCCGTCTCGTTGTTGTTGGTAATCAAGCCTACCACTGTAGTGTCGTCAGCAAACTTGATGATTGAGTTGGAGGCGTGCTTGGCCACGCAGTCATGGGTAAACAGGGAGTACAGGAGAGGGCTGATAACGCACCCTTGTGGGGCCCCAGTGTTGAGGATCAGCGGGGTGGAGATGTTGTTTCCTACCCTCACCACCTGGGGCCGGCCCGTCAGGAAGTCCAGGACCCAGTTGCACAGGGCTGGGTCGAGACCTAGGGTCTCGAGCTTAATGACGAGCTTGGAGGGAACTATGGTGTTAAATGCTGAGCTGTAGTCGATAAACAGCATTCTTACATAGGTATTCCTCTTGTCCAGATGGGTTAGGGCAGTATGCAGTGTGATTGCGATTGCGTCGTCTGTGGACTTATTGGGACGGTAAGCAAATTGGAGTGAGTCCAGGGTATCTGGCAGGATGGAGGTGATATGATCATCACTGCATCCTGTATCAAAAAGTTGTCTGGACTGCGCTAAAGACCTGTAGATCTCTACATTACTCCCTTTTTGTTTACAAGGGCCCTACTTCATAAACTTCTGTCTTATATAACTTTGCTGTTGAAGTATAGTCACCTGTGTTTTCTGACCCATTCACAGGATGGGTTAACTCTTGAGGTTCCTAGGGTCTCCTCCGAGCTAGGTGAATCTGATTTTAGTTTTAATGCACCGTATTGCTAGAACAATATTCTAAATACATTTCATCTTGATGTTCTGGTGCCGTTTGTGCAATTTAAAGTATTGATTGGGGACTTACTTGTGGAGGAATGTATCTGTTTTTTTCTGGGTGATTTGCAATGTTTTATTTGTGTTTCCCATTACTGTGTTTTTGTATTTTAATGTGTATACATATACAGTGTATTTAGAAAGTACGGCGATCCCTTGACTTTTTCCACATTTCGTTACGTTACAGCCTTATTCTAAAATGGATTAAAATGTAACATTTACATAAGTATTCAGACCCATTACTTAGTGCTTTGTTGAAGCACATTTGGCAGCGATTGCAGCATCGAATCTTCTTGGGTATGATGCTACAAGCTTGGCACACCTGTATTTGGGGAGTTTCTCCCATTCTTCTCTGCAGATCCTCTCAGCCTGGGGAGCGTTGCTGCACAGCTATTCTCAGGTCTCTCCAGAGATGTTCGATCGGGTTCAAGTCCAGGCTCTGGCTAGGCCACTCAAGGACATTCAGAAACTCATCCCGAAACACCTCCTGCGTTGTCTTGGCTGTACGCTTAGGGCTGTTGTCCTGTTGGAAGGTGAACCTTCGCCCAAGTCTGAGGTCCTAAGCGCTCTGGAGCAGGTTTTCATAAAGGATCTCTCTGTGCTTTGCTCCGTTCATCTTTCCCCTCGATTCTGACTAGTCTCCCAGTCCCTGCCACTGAAAAACATCCCCACAGCATGATGCTGCCACCAACATGCTTCACCATATGGATGGTGCCAGGTTTCCTCCAGACGTGACGCTTGGCATTCAAGCCAAAGAGTTCTTCAATCTTGGTTTCATCAGAACAGAGAATCTTGTTTCTCATGGTCTGAGAATCCTTTAGGTGCCTTTTGGCAAACTCCAAGCAGGCTGTCATGTGCCTTTTACTGAGGAGTGGCTTCCATCTGGCCACTACCATAAAGGCCTGATTGGTGGAGTACTGCAGAGATAGTTGTCCTTCTGGAAGGTTGTCCCATCTCCACAGAGGAATTCTAGAGCTCTTTCAGAGTGACCATCAGGTTCTTGGTCACCTCCCTGACTAGGGCCCTTCTCCCCCGATTGCTCAGTTTGGCCGGGCGGCCAGCTATAGGAAGTCTTGGTGGTTCCAAACTTCTTCCATTTAAGAATGATGGAGGCCACTGTGTTCTTGGGGACCTTCGATGCTGCAGACATTTTTTTGTACCCTTCCCCAGATCTGTGCCTCGACACAATCCTGTCTCGGAGCTCTACGGACAATTTCTTTCGACCTCATGGATTGGTGTGCCTTTCCAAATCCTGTCCACTCAATTGAATTTACCACAGGTTGACACCAATTAAGTTGTAGAAATATCTCATGGATGGGGCGGCAGGCTAGCCTGGTGGTTAGAGCGTTGGACTAGTAAAACGTTGCAAGTTCAAATCCCCAAGCTGACAAGGTACAAATCTGTCGTTCTGCCCCTGAACAGGCAGTTAACCCACTGTTCCTAGGCCGTCATTGAAAATAAGAATTTGTTCTTAACTGACTTGCCTAGTAAAAAAATTCGAAAAAAAAATTATACATGTTATCAGGATGCACCTGAGCTCAATTTTGAGTCTCATAGCAAAGGGCCTGAATACTAAAGTAAATAAGTCTGTTTTATATTTTTAACACATTTGCTAAAATTTCAACAAACCTGTTTTTGCTTTGTCATTATGGGGTATAGTGTGTAGATTCATGAGGAAAACATTTCATTTCACCAATTTTAGAATAAGGCTGTAACGTAACAACATGTGGAAAAAGTCAAATACTTTCAGAATGAACTGTATTGTTTGGGTATCATGTGTATATTCATGTTGTATATATAGGATTTATAGCATTTGTAAAAGAGACGTACATCTCAATATTTAAAAATGTATATTTTCACCCAGTCCAAAGAATAACACTCACCTATTCTGATGTATTTGATAAATTTCCACTGAGTGCACAAAACATTAAGAACACCTTGCTAATATTGAGTTAGATTTACCTGGTCAGTATGTCATGGAACGAGCAGGTGTTTACATTGTTACATAACAAATTAAATAGTAATAGTAATTTAATAGGATCTCTGTGTTAATAAACCTGTCTGTTTTCCCTCGCAGTACCCTGATCACAGACACCATGTCTGAGCTGAATATGTACAGTGATGATATGAAGACCAAACTGGGACCTCTCACTAAGGACGCCGCTGAACGTCTGGGCAAGGAAGTGCAGCTCCTCGTTAACAAATTGCAGGCTCACATGACTGAAGCTAAAGACCGTACCACAGTGTACACCCTGGAACTCCAGACCATGTTGGAGCAGAATGCCAATGACGTCGGTCACAGGGTCAACACCTATAGCCGCAAGCTGAACAAGCGCCTGAGCAAGGACACCCAGGAGATCCGCAGGTGTGACAGAGAGAAAGCAGGAGCCGTTTGCCGGACTAGATCACTTAAAGCATTGAAGTTTGATTGAAGATTGATATCTTTAGATTTAAAGCATTGTCTTATTCTGTCTAAATGTTGGCTGTTATGTCATAAATCATCATGTATTGTTCACCGATTTCAAAAACGTTCAATACTATTTGTCTGTCACATAAGTAGTCATGCACATAGAGGGAGTCATTTAACTGCAAACAAGTTCTAATGAAATGGAAGGCTTTACCTTACTTTGTACAGTACCTGTCTTTCACATCTCCTTCCTCTCCACTCTTTTTTAGCAAAGTGACCACTTATTTCGAGGAGCTGCAGTCTCGAACCACCTCTGGTGTGGAATCCATGATGGATCGCTTTGAGCCTTACTACGTCCAGATCCGTGAGCGCGCTGAGGATAAGATGGCTACCCTCAGCAAACTACTGATGACCCAGGCTGAAAAGGTGAGCACTGTCTGGCTCAGTAAGTAGAGCAAGGTGCTTGCATTGCTAATAATCGTGGGTTCGATTCCCGCTGGGGCTACCCATACAAATAAATGTATGCATGATTGCAGGTGCTTTGGATAAAAGTGTCTGCTACATGCCATATACAGTTGCAAGAAAAAGTATGTGAACCCTTTGGAATTACCTGGATTTCTGTATAAATTAGTCTTAAAATCTGATCTTCATCTTAGTCACAACAATAGACAAACAGTGTGCTTAAACTAATAACACACATATTATTGTATTTTTCTTGTCTATATTGAATACATCATTTAAACATTCACAGTGTAGGTTGGAAAAAGTATGTGAACCCCTAGGCTAATCAATGAGACGAGATTGGAGCTGCCCTGCCCTATAAAAAATACTCACAAAATTTAAGTTTGCTATTCACAAGAAGCATTGCCTGATGTGAACCATGCCTCGAACAAAAGAGATCTTAGAAGACCTAAGATTAAGAATTGTTGACTGGAAAGGGTTACAAAAGTATCTCTAAAAGCCTTGATGTTCATCAGTCCACGGTAAGACAAATTGTCTATGAATGTAGAAAGTTTAGCATTGTTGCTACTCTCCCTAGGAGTGGCCGTCCTGCAAAGATGACTGCAAGAGCACAGTGCAGAATGCTCAATGAGGTTAAGAAGAATCCTAGAGTGTCAGCTAAAAATGTACAGAAATCTCTGGAACATGCTAACATCTCTGTTGATGAGTCTACGATACGTAAAACACTAAACAAGAATGGTGTTCATGGGAGGACACCATGGGAGAAGCCACTGCTGTCCAAAAAAAACATTGTCTGAAGTTTGCAAAAGAGCACCTGGATGTTCCACAGCGCTTCTGGCAAAATAGTCTGTGGACAGATTAAACTAAAGTTGAATTGTTTGGAAGGAACACACAACACTAAGTGTGGAGAAAAAAAGGCACAGTACACCAACATCAAAACCTCATCCCAACTGTAAAGTATGGTGGAGGGAGCATCACGGTTTGGGCTGCTTTGCTGCCTCAGGGCCTGGACAGCTTGCTATCATCGATGGAAAAATGAATTCCCAAGTTTATCAAGACATTTTACAGGAGAATGTAAGGCTATCTGTCCGCCAATTGAAGCTCAACAGAAGTTGGGTGATTTAACAGGACAACGACCCAAAACACAGAAGTAAATCAACAACAGAATGGCTTCAACAGAAGAAAATACGCCTTCTGGAGTGGCCCAGTCAGAGTCCTGACCTCAACCCGATTTAAAATGCTGTGGCATGACCTCGAGAGCGGTTCACACCAGACATCCTAAGAATATTGCTGAACTGAAACAGTTTAAAGATGAATGGTCCAAGATTCCTCCTGACTGTTGTGCAGGTCTGATCCGCAACTACAGAAAACATTTGGTTAAGGTTATTGCTGCCAAAGGAGGGTCACCCAGTTATTAAATCCAAGGGTTCACATACTTTTTCCACCCTACACTGTGAATGATTACACGGTGTGTTCAATAAAGACATTGAAATGTATAATTGTTTGTGTGTTATTAGTTTAAGCAGACTGTCTATTGTTGTGACTAAGATGAAGATCAGATCAAATGTTATGACCAATTTATGCAGAAATCCAGGTAATTCCAAAGGGTTCACATACTTTTTCTTGCCACTGTATTATATTACAACTAGCTGCACCTAAATGGCATTTATTATATTAGGTGAAGGACAAGCTTGAGTCCCGGGCTGAGGAGGTCCGCGAGCAGTTGGAGAAGACCACCGAGAACCTCCGCAGCACCCTCGAGGGCAAGACAGAGGAACTGCGCACCTGGTTCAACCCCTATGGCCTCATAATCCGTGATCAGGCTAAGGCCATCATGGAGACCATGTAAATCAACATACCACCATGCAGGCTTAGGGTGGCGGTCTAGTTCACTCACTATGTTCTGTCACATATTTCACCCAAGTTAAAAAAGGGAAGGGAAGTTGCCTTAAAGAAACCATTTCCTTTGTCACTCCATTCGTAAACAAGACATAATGCATATTTGGCTGAGCATAGAACTTTTCAGACTTGTAACAGATCCCCAAGATCAACCGAACAAATCTACTTGTGTTAATATCCTCTCTCCCTCATTGTTATCCACCTCTACAAAAGGCACCCTATCAAGGCCTAGCTGATGACGTTCACAGAGATACACACTCTAGCCATTACTGCTTAACATCAAAATGTATATTAGCGGTACAGAACAGTTGTGGTAGGGGAATTGTATAAAGGAATTTGTGAGTAAGTAATAATAAAAAAACATACATTGGTGACTGTGGTGAAAGTCTGTCAATCCAATAAAAACATCTATACTAATCTGTGAATTGTTATTCTTATTTTATGATCATAGATATGACATGATAATCATCATAAGCTAGGTTTCCATCCAACTGGCAACAGATTTATGTGAATATTCTCAAATCTGCATTAAAAAACATGCACATTTTCCCACCAAAGGTGTTTCAATCACAGAATATGGAGGACTCGGGGCCCAAAAGCCAGTTTTATCATGGGCAGCGCCATTGAGGACTTTCACCATCTTGAAGTAGTCAACTGGGTGGGACTTCCTATGGGTTAATGAAATTCATTAGGCCCTAATCTATGGATTTCACATGACTGGGCAGGGGTCCATCCATGGGTGGGCCTGGGAGGGCATAAGCTCTCCCACTTGGCACCCACTGGGGAGCCAGGCCCAGCCAATCAGAATGAGTTTTCCCCCACAAAAGGCTTTATTACAGACAGAAATATTTTATTTCAGCTCATGAAACATGGGACCAACACTCTACATGTTGTGTTTATATTTGTGTTCAGTGTAAATATTTATTTACTGGAAATGTGCATCAAGTTCATCACCGTCCATCACTTAACCACCATGAAGTACATCAGTTATTTAAATCTGCTTATAAACTCTAATGCTTGGTAGTACAACGTAGCATGTCGTCACGTGACTCCAAGTTTAATTTGACATGGTGGTTTATTATATAAATATTTGCCCATAAAGGAGTTTCCACTGCAATTGTGGGATAATGAATTGTACTGACACAAAAAGATCCCACCATGTTGAACGAACAAATTGTCTGTACCAACACTTCATGTTTCAATCACCCGTCTTGATAATTTTTTACACAGCATGACTTTACTTGCATCAAAACTGTGGATGGTAGTTACTGTGGAGGAACTTCAGCGGAAACAACACAAAATTGAAAGTCAAGATTCTCCTGATCAACTTTTATTGTAAGACAACTGTAAATACAAACTTTTTAAAAACTTTTGCATTGATAATGAGACATCTAAAGAATGAAAATTTTCAGTACAGAATAAAAAGAAAGCAGATCTAACCATTACCCCAAATATTGTTCCCTTTCAGGCAACTCAGTGCAGTTCGCTTAATTTTTTGTACATTGTGAACACTCCAAAGAAACTCAAACCCCTCAAAAGAGCCCCCGAAGCGAACCGAACAAAGACCATCTCGAGAAGTCGTCTGAGTTGGGTTCGCTTGAATTCTGTGGTCCAGTTCCCTTTTTTAGGACAATGTAAACACAAAGTTTTTGGATATTGACTAGCAATTGTCAAGGAGTTTTTAGTTCAGATTATTGGTTTGCAATATGTGCTCTATATGCTAAGAGAGTTTTATAAGCTGTTTATTGATCGTGGGGTTTGAATAGTGTGAGAAGACAACATATTTGGTGAGAATCACAACCTAGGGTATAAAATCTATTCTAGCTCTTAAAGGGGCAGTAGCCTACATTGGGAGTACAATTTTCAATTACAGCATTATTTAATCTGCAGTTATTCAATTGCTATTTGTTCTATTAGCAATAATATTTGGCGTGTCCTGCATTGAGTGAATGTTGGGAAATATGTTGGTTCTTTTCTAAACATAGCAATGTGAATGCAAAAAAAGAGGACTAGGTGAAGTGAACTGGTAAAAGAGTCCTCATTCAAAGGCAAGGGCAGTGTAACAACAAAGAGAACTACATTTTGTTACCCTCGAGTTCACTTTAAAGAGCACTGATATCGGTTATTTTAAAGAGGACTATATGTGAATACAGCCTTAGAGTGTGTTACAATATCTACAACGTTAAACATTTAAAAAAAAACATGTACAATGCATTCTGAAAGTATTCAGACCCCGTGACATTTTCGACCTTGTTACGTTACAGCCTTAATCTAAAAGGAATAGTTTTTCCCCCCTCATCAATCTACACAATACCAGATAATGACAAAGAAAAAACATGTTTAGAAATGTTTGCAAACTTGTAAAAAACAGAAATACCTTATTTACATAAGTATTCAAATCCTTTGCTATGAGCCTTGAAATTGAGCTCAGGTGCATCCTGTTTCCATTGATCATCCTTGAGATGTTTCCACAACTTGATTGGAGTCCACTTGTAGTAAATTAAATTGATTGGATATGATTTGCACACACCTTTATATAAGGTCCCACAGTTGACAGTGCATGTCAGAGCAAAAACCAAGCCATGAGGTCGAAGGAATTGTCCGTAGAGCTCCGAGACAGGATTATGTCGAGGCACAGATCTGGGGAAGGGTAGCAAAAAATGTCTCCGGCATTGAAGGTACCGAAGAACACAGTGGCCTCCATCATTCTTAAATGGAAGAAGTTTGGAACCACCAAGACTCTTCCCAGAGCTGGCCACCCGGCCAAACTGAGCAATCGGGGGGAAGGGCCTTGGTCAGGGAGGTGACCAAGAACCCGATTATCACTGACAGAGCTCCAGAGTTCCTCTGTGGAAATGGGAGAACCTTCCAGAAGGACAACAATCTCTGCAGCACTCAACCAATCAGGCATTTATGGTAGTGGCCAGAAGGAAGCCACTCTACAGTAAAAGGCACATGACAGCCCGCTTGGAGTTTGCCAAAAGGCACCTAAAGAATCTCAGACCATGAGAAACAAGATTCTAAACTATTTGGCCTGAATGCCAAGCGTCACGTCTGTAGGAAACCTGGCACCATCCCTATGGTGAAGCATGTTGGTGGCAGCATCATGCTGTGGGGATGTTTTTTAGCGGCAGGGACTGGAAGACTAGTCAGGATCGATTAAAAGATTAACGGAGTAAAGTACAGAGAGATCCTTTATGAAAAGATCAGAGCGAAGGTTCACCTTCCAACAGGACAACACCCCTAAGCACACAGCAAAGACAACGCAGGAGCGGCTTCGGGACAAGTATCGATGTACTTGAGGGGCCCAACCAGAGCCCAGACTTGAACCCTATCGGACTTCTCTGGAGAGACCTGAAATAGCTGTGCAGCGACGCTCCCCATCCAACTTGACAGAGCTTGAGAGGATCTGTAGCATCATACCCAAGGAGCTTGTAGCGTCATACCCAAGAAGACTCAAGGCTGTAATCGCTGCCAAAGGTGCTTCAACAAAACACTGAATAAAGGGTCTGAATCGTTATGTAAATGTGATATCAGTTTTTTATTTATTTTTGCTCAAATTTCTAAAAAACTGTTTTTGCTTTGTCATTATGGTGTTTTGTGTGTAGATTGTTGATGGAAAAAAACAATAAAATACATTTTAGAATAAGGCTGTAATGTAACAAAATGTGGAAAAGGTCAAGGGCTCTTCCAAAAAGAGAACAAATAAAACTTTGCCAACAGCAGCAGGACAGATTGGAGTAACTGTTTAAAAGTATGACAAGTTCGTAATCTATTCAAAAGGCACATCTTTGTAGTACTGTACAATTTTTTGGGGAGGGGGGGGGGACTTATCCCCCATATATATTCAAATAATATAAATATTAGTATTTTTTTTAAGAAAAAAAAGTTTATGTCAATATTAAAGAAATAATCCACTGAAGGAATGAAACACCTCTCAATTTGGTGATAGTCTGTTCTATGATTATTTTCATGATTTAACTGGTCCGAAATCGTGTTGTCCTGCGTCATCACAATAAAGTTCTCGTCATTGGAGACAGGCAATAACAAACTAGCATATTTCATAATGATTTTAAAACAATTACCTGCACTCCAGATTGCCAAATCAGACAATAGATGACATTGACATACTAGTCTAGAGCACATTCATCAGTCTAGATCGTCATGACAAAGTATATATTTCATTCAAACTCAAAGTGCACCGTCAGATCAATATCCTTTAACTACCAACACGCAAAGCGACCTTCACAGTGCAGGCAGGGTCAATGTGTTGCCATAGCAACCTCACTGTTTTGAGCAAGACACAATCTCTACCAGGTTGAACATGTTGAGATTGTAACTCCTAAAATTGATAGTGTGTTTCAGGGATTTTACAGCTAACTAGCTACTTCACATGCTGATATCGACTTTGATATTATCGTGTGTAGCTATGTTGTGTAGATAGCCAGCCATCTTGTTCAGATAGAGCTCCAACAGATTTCTACAACAATTTTCATATGTTGCTTCCTGCCTTATGACGACGAAATGCAAAAGGCGTTATTTAACAATGTAAATCATAGTAATTAGGGGTTTTGAGTGGATTATTCCTTTAACCATTGCTATAACTATTAAGACAACTATGGTTAACTCAGAAACAGATATCGTACTCTTCAGATGTAAATGACCAATACCATCAAAAACAATTATATACAATAGTGTAATTGTGAAAATATGTATTGACTTTCACTTCACCCCCCTGGCATGATGTATGTAATGCTCATGTAGCTCTGAGACGTCGCTAAATGTTACCCAACAATCAGCACACTCAAAGGCATCATACCCCCACTTTTTGCCTCTTGGTATCACAAATGTTGAGGCTCTAAAGAAAGATCACCCTTAGACTTGTCTCGTATTTGGGGTGTTACATTCTGAGGACCTTTATCCTCTCAGGGATCATTGGGGCGCTAGCGCCCCACTCCCGACACTACCAGGTGAAATGTGAGGCGCCAAATTCAAAATCCCAAAGTTGAATTATTAAACATCCACCAATATACAAGTGTTTCATACTCATCAAAAGCTCTGTTTCTTGGCAATATCACAGCGTTGTCAGATTTCAAAAAGGCTTTACGGCGAAAGCACCACATTTGATTGTTTGAGGGCAGAACCTCACATACTTTTCACATAGCCATGAATTCATTAGCCAGCGTGGCACACACATAACACATTTCACAGCAAAAACAAATCAATTACCTGTTGAAGAACTTCTGCTGAGGTCACCCTAAGTGTCCAACGAAGACAATCCATGGTTCTTTTGTTAGAAAAAGTCATGTATTTTATCCATAAATCTCCATTTGGTTCGCGCGTTATAATCAGAAACTACAGCGTCCACACCTCCATTGAAACGTGACTAGAACTCGTTCATCTTATACCTATAAACTTGTCCAAGAAGAATCAAACATCATTTTAAATGTATCCTTAGGAACACTTTTACGTATATTTACTATAATAAATCAACCGGAATATAAACTGAGCTCTACAGACGAAGAAAAACACAGTGCGCGCTTGGCGAGAGCGCGCGCCCACTACTATAGAGTTCCAAGGAGGCACTTCCTTATTCCCTCTTCTTCTCTGCTCTAACTCATCTGAACAGCATCAAAACA
>QNTS01008995.1:0-28283 GCA_003317085.1 Hucho hucho | reverse complement strand
GAATCATTCAGATGTTCATTGGCAAACTTCAGACGGGCATGTATATGTGCTTTCTTGAGCAGGGGGACCTTGCGGGCGCTGCAGGATTTCAGTCCTTCACGGCGTAGTGTGTTACCAATTGTTTTCTTGGTGACTATGGTCCCAGCTGCCTTGAGATCATTGACAAGATCCTCCCGTGTAGTTCTGGGCTGATTCCTCACCGATCTCATGATCATTGCAACTCCACGAGGTGAGATCTTGCATGGAGCCCATGGCCGATTGACAGTTCTTTTGTGTTTCTTCCATTTGCGAATAATCGCACCAACTGTTGTCACCTTCTCACCAAGCTGCTTGGCGATAGTCTTGTAGCCCATTCCAGCCTTGTGTAGGTCTACAATCTTGTCCCTGACATCCTTGGAGAGCTCTTTGGTCTTGGCCATGGTGGAGAGTTTGGAATCTGATTGATTGATTGCTTCTGTGGACAGGTGTCTTTTATACAGGTAACAAGCTGAGATTAGGAGCACTCCCTTTAAGAGTGTGCTCCTAATCTCAGCTCGTTACCTGTATAAAAGACACCTGGGAGCCAGAAATCTTTCTGATTGAGAGGGGGTCAAATACTTATTTCCCTCATTAAAATGCAAATCAATTTATAACATTTTTCACATGCGTTTTCCTGATTTTTTTTTTGTTATTCTGTCTCTCCCTGTTCAAATAAACCTACCATTAAAATTATAGACGGATCATTTCTTTGTCAGTGGGAAAACGTCCAAAATCAGCAGGGGATCAAATACCTTTTTCCCCTCACTGTACCTAGAGAGTTTTCATCTGCATTTTTCGTAGCTGTTTACATACCACCACAGTCAGAAGCTGGCACTAAGACAGCATTAAATGAGCTGCATTCCGCCATAAGCAAACAAGAAAACGCTCACCCAGAGGTGGCGCTCCTAGTAGTCGGGGACTTTAATGCAGGGAAACTTAAATCCGTTTGACCAAATTTCTATCAGCACGTTAAATGTACAACCAGAGGGGGAAAAAAAAAAAAAAAAACTCTGGACCACCTTTACTCCACACACAGAGATGCATACAAAGCTCTCCCTCGCCCTCCATTTGGCAAATCTGACCATAATTCTATCCTCCTGACTCCTGCTTACAAGCAAAAATTAAAGCAGGAAGCACCAGTGACTAGATCAATAAAAAAGTGGTCAGATGAAGCAGATGCTAAGCTTCAGGACTGTTTTGCTAGCACAGACTGGAATATGCTCTGGGATTCCTCCAATGGCATTGAGGAGTACACCTAATCAGTCATTGGCTTCATCAATAAGTGCATTGATGACGTCGTCCCCACAGTGACCGTACGTACATACCCCAACCAGAAGCCTTGGATTACAAGCAACATCCGCACTGAGCTAAAGGTTAGAGCTGCCGCTTTCAAGGAGCGGGACTCGGAAGCTTATAAGAAATCCCGCTATTCCCTCCGACGAACCATCAAACATGCAAAGCCTCAATACAGGACTAAGATCGAATCGTACTACACCGGCTATGACACTTGTCGGATGTGGCAGGGTTTGCAAACCATTACAGACTACAAAGGGAAGCACAGCAGAGAGCTGCCCAGTGACACGAGCCTACCAGATGAGCTACTTCTATGCTCGCTTCGAGGAAAACAACACTGAAACATGCATGAGAGCACCAGCTGTTCTGAAAGACTGTGTGATCACGCTCTCCGCAGCCGATGTGAGTAAGACCTTTAAACAGGTCAACATTCACAAGGCCGCAGGGTCAGGCGGATTATCAGGACTTGTACTGCGAGCATGCGCTGACCAACTGGAAAGTGTCTTCACTGACATTTTCAACCTCTCCCTGTCCGAGTATGTAATACCAACATGTTTTAAGCAGACCACCATAGTGCCTACGCCCAAGAACACTAAGGTAACCTGCCTAAATGACTACCGACCCATAGAACGCACGTCTGTGAGGCTGGTCATGGCTCACATCAACACCATTATCCCAGAAACCCTAGACCCACTTTAATTTGCATACCGCCCTAACAGATCCACAGATGATGCAATCTCTATTGCACTCCACACTGCCCTTTCCCGCCTGGACAAAAGGAACACCTATGTTAGAATGCTATTCATTGACTACAGCTCAGCGTTCAACACCATAGTGCCCTCAAAGCACATCAATAAGCTAAGGACCCTGGGACTAAACACCTCCGTCTGCAATTGGATCCTGGACTTCCTGACGGGCCACCACCAGGTGGTAAGGGTAGGTAACAACACATCTGCCACGCTGATCCTCAACATAAGGGCCCCTCAGGGGTGCGTGCTCAGTCCCCTCCTGTACTCCCTGTTCAATCATGACTGCACGGCCAGGCAGGACTCCAACACCATCATTAGGTTTGCTGATGACACAACAATGATAGGCCTGAT
Organism: Hucho hucho; assembly: GCA_003317085.1. NCBI lineage: Eukaryota > Metazoa > Chordata > Actinopteri > Salmoniformes > Salmonidae > Hucho > Hucho hucho. The sequence continues at coordinate 25,872 of QNTS01008995.1, read as the reverse complement.
CACCGACAATGACGAGATAGCCTATAGGGAGGAGGTCAGAGACCTGGCGGTGTGATGCCAGGACAACAATCTCTCCCTCAACGTGATAAAGGCAAAGGGGATGAAGAGGACCGAGCACGCCCCCATTCTCATTGACAGGGCTGCAGTGGAGAAGGTTGAGAGCTTCAAGTTCCTTGGTGTCCACATCACCAACAAACTAACACCAAGACAGTTAAGAAAATGGCATGACAAAACCTATTCCCCCTCAGGAGACTGAAAAGATTTGGCATGGGTCCTCAGATCCTCAAAAGGTTCTACAGCTGCACCATCAAGATCATCCTGACTGGTTGCATCACTGCCTGGTATGGCAACTGCTCAGCCTCCGAACGGAAGGCACTACAGAGGGTAGTGCGAATGGCCCAGTACATCACTGAGGCCAAGCTTCCTGCCATCCAGGACCTCTATACCAGGCGGTGTCAGAGGAAGGCCCTAGAAATTGTCAAAGACTCCGGCCACCCTAGTCATAGACTGTTCTCTCTGCTACCGCATGGCAAGCAGTACCGGAGCACCAAGTCTAGGTCCAAGAGGCTTCTAAACAGCCTCTACCCCCAAGCCATAAGCCTCCTGAACACCTAATCAAATGGCTACCCAGACTATTTGCATTGCCCCCCTTACACCACTGCTACTCTCTGTTGTTATCATCTATGCATAGTCATTTTAATAACTCTACCTACACGTACATATTATCTCAACTTACCGGTGCCCCCGCACATTGGCTCTGTACCGGTACCCACCTGTCTCGCTATTGTTATTTTACTGCTGCTCTTTAATTACTTGTTACTTTTATTTCTTATTCTTATCCATATTTTTTAAAACTGCGTTGTTGGTAAGGGCTCGTAAGTAAGCATTTCACTAAGGTCTACACCTGTTGTACTCGGCGCATGGGACTAATAAAATTTGATTTGACATGCACGGTTCACATTCTCTAAGAGGGATATTGGACTGGGAGCATCCTCCTACTGAGGCCTCATGACACCACAAAGCAACCCTCCCTAGCCGTCTGTCAGTGAGGCCTAAAGACACCACAAAGCAACCCTCCCTAGCCGTCTGTCAGTGAGGCCTAAAGACACCACAAAGCAACCCTCCCTAGCCGTCTGTCAGTGAGGCCTAAAGACACCACAAAGCAACCCTCCCTAGCTGTCTGCCAGTGAGCAGCACTCATCTCAAACACGCAGGGCTGGAGAGAGGGCTTGCATATCACCAACTCAGATCATAACACACTGTTCCCCTGTGGGAGAGGTCAAAACTTACTGTGAGGGTGTGGGGTTCAGCCTCTCTCTCTCGCTCTCTCTTGCTCTCTATTTGTTTCATGACCTTCAAGTACCAGGGCACAGCATAAGCATTCCTTTGAGGTCGAAGGACAGCCTTACATTAGAACTAGCTTAGGCCCAAATAAGTGTCATCAAACAATCTGAGGGGCCGGTCACCATGGTCAGCAACATCCTAGGCAGCAGTGCCTCTAGGCTGAGAAACACTGCTCTACACTTACAGTACTGTAGGGCCGATGAGGGTCAGAGCTCGTGCACCAGTGAAATCTATGGAATTCTTGGAAACGCTTAACGGAACGGAAAGCATAGTTGGTGATAACATCTCTTTAAAAGGACATGTATTCATGCATGGCAGAAGCTGATCCATGTGTGCTAACGGTCTTAAAGTTTCAGAGTCGGCAAAGGGCTTGAGATGTGAAAAGCACCAAGAATAAACAAGCATACATGTGGACATGCAAGAAACATCATAGCCTAACAACATGCAACTAGAACACACACAAACCTGCACACGTGGCACGTTTAGAACAGAGGTGAACATAGTGATGCAGTTCATTTTGCCCTTCAAGAGACTTTAAAGAAGTCCTTTCATCACTTAATCTCACCAGACGCACACCTCTACTTTGAAGAGAAAACGTAGGATTTGTTTTGTGTATAAAAGCTGGGTTCAAGCAGACAAGCACGCTCTGACACACACACACACACACCTCTTAGGCCTATAGCTTCGCTGAGATAATTACTGTTTTGATTTAAGTCTATAACAAAGGGATTGTGCAACAGCGCCAGCTTCCCCAATTGTTCCTCTCTTCTGCATCCTGTAATCATGTGTACGACTGATGTTTCCATGCGAGTCACCCACAACAGAGCTCATCAGATTGCCATTTATTCTGCCGATTGAGCTTGTGTACACATTTCAAACATAAGATATAGCAGAGAACTATTAGCCTATAAGCCAAGTAGTTTTGGGAACCAGCATAGGTAAGAACAAAAATACTCCCAAACAAGTTTTTGTGAGCTGGTACAAAAATCCACCAATACAGACATACTGTAAATGATGGTGACATAATTAAAAGTTTTGCAAAAGGTAGGCCTACGTATTGGTGTCACGTTCTCCTAAAACCGTGCACACCACTCTTCAACTTTCTTGGCCTATTTGCTCCCATTTGGTATAGCCTGGAATTCAAAACGGAACATCGCTCTGATTTTTACACATTTGTTGTTGGAATCGTCAGAATCATTGGCCTTATGCAAAATGAATTTGAATGAATTTGTCAGACATTGGACTACCTTCAACCAATCTGAAGACCAAATATTTTTTGTGCTGTTCGTGCGATCATTCTGTTACCAAACTTTATATCTGCACAGTTCTTCAAGTAAATGTGTTTCTGTAAACAATTTCACTGGAAATTGTTAAACGTAGACCTTGTGCATAGGGTTGTATGGTTTGTTTAATTGTGCAATTATTGATATTTGTTTGACATTTCAAAGTGACAAATCGGAGTCTCAGCATCACTCAGTTGCCATGGAATAGCCCTAATTCAAACCGTACCATTTTGGGGTTCAGGCTAAGGCAGGGTTTACACCCCACCAAGCGTTCACCTTAGTAAACATCACTGACACTTGCATAAATAAAAATTCTGCCATGCATCGAAATCTCTGTGCAGAGCCCTCCATGCAGTGTGTAGTGCAGTCACAAAGCGGTTTGCGGACACTCTACGGAGTAGGCTACTTCTAGTGAAGGGCAAATCCAGCCTTAGCTCGCCCATAGTTCTTGGGAGGACGCTGATAGCCAGTCCAAGCCGGTCCAAGGGATATTCAGTATGGATTCCAAGCTCTCTGATCTTTGTGTGTGCCCCCCAAGCAGCAAGTGACATATTTTAAGAAATTGTGAAACAACCATACTCTGAGAAACCAAAGGACAAGTATAGGCTACTTTGTGCTGACTACTGCTCGGTTATCTTCAGTAGAGTTGCATAATGTTGCAAAAAGCTAGAAGGGGCCCACATTCAGGAAGGCAACATTTTGTACAGCGTTCAGACATGTACTAGAACACATGCATGTCTGACAAGTGAGAATCATGCCGGCTTTATAATTCCATGTCTATCTGCAATGTTCACTCACTAATGCCAACCAGGTGTTCAAAACAACACCAATTCCATATACTGAAAGATGTACTGTTTCTGAACGCAGCCCAAGGTCATTCAGTAGGCAAACGTTGCAGATATACATGATTTCTTATTTTATGTCAGAGGCATATTAGTTCTACATAACACTATATTAACGTTACACAGCGTTAACTTGCTAAACAGGTGGTGTGTGACAGTAAAAACAGTAATACATCACCATTCAGAAAGTTTGGCAGTTTTAACCAAATTCCCGTTTGTGGTCTGACGTGGTTGTCTTTCTGAGAAGAACTTTTCTAGTTATCAAATGTTTTGCAAGAAACTAAACAAAGCAGTGGCAAACCAGTAATTTAGTCACGTCGGGGATGGAGAGGACGGCCCTTTAAATGTAATCCAGAAATGTACACATTTCTACAGCGGCTAGCTAAACACAGTTGGAATTCATGATAAAAGTTTACCGAAATTAGCTACTATGTGTGGACATTTAACTACAAGCACGCTAGCTGATTTTTAACGAAACTTATTCCAACAATTGGCGCTCTGTTTTGAGCACTTCGGAAACAAGACCACATTTGACACAAGGCTCTTGACAATAGGCTATACTCACGTTCTCCGTTATCTTGGATGGGCACCCATAGCACGACGACATACCAAAAACGTGGACGTAGCATAACCCATATGCGTTGTTAAACATTGATAATAACTAAAACAAACTTCGGTACGTAATAATACATATATACTTAGAATGTACCTGCAAGCCCAAAAGCCCGTTGCTTTCTCTCGCATGTTGAATGTGTTTCCAGGAACGAAACTTACTGGTGTGAAGCCAGCAACATTAGCGAGATCCAGGTCGTCAGTTCCGGGTGACGTTTTAGAAAACCTTCACAATAAAAGTACGGAACTAAACAAGCACGAACATGACGCAGAGAAATCAAATTAATGATGAAGTCATAGGTCTTAACGATGACTTAACGACACATTTCGGAAAAATATTATGAATTGTTAGATACTACTGCACTGTTGGAGCTAGGAACACAAGCATTTCGCTACACCCGCAACATCAGCTAAATATGTGTATGTGACCAATACAATTTTATTTAATTTGATTGCAGGAAATTATGACTGAGAATGTTATGTAACCTAGGTAAAATACTTATTTTACTATTGCATAATCAATATCTAACCTCAAAGAGAATGAAAATGATGTCTGTGTCAAGCCCATGGAACAATTCAGGGCCGGATAATCTGGGAACGAATTTGCAGTTTTAAAGCCAATTTTCTGAAATGCTAGACATTTTGCCAAGGCCATGTTCATATGCTATCTGAGTGACTCAAACATTAGGACAAAATCAATGGGGGCCCCCTGGAGGTTGGGGACCATGGGCATGTGTCCTGCAGAAAACTCATAGCATGGCATAGGCTTGACAGTAGGGTATCATATAACTTCTAAACAAAACCTCTATCATCGACCTATGGCACAGACATCTGACTTCAATAATATTCATGGCTAGTCATGGCTCATCCTATATAACTACTTTTATATTCATATAGTATCCACACTGTCTATACAGACCATTATATACATATTCCGCACTCTGACATTGCTTGTTCTGATATTTCTTAATTTCTTTATTTTTTGCATTATTTGTGTACTATTGTTTTGTATTGCTAAGTATTACTGCACTGTTGGAGCTGGAAACACTTGCATTTCTCTGCACCTGTGATAACAACTGCCAATCTGTGTATGTGACCAATAAACTTTGATTTGATTTAGAATTTATTCCTGAAGTAGTCTAAAATATTTTTTTTTAAATCCTGCAGAACAAGCTAAACCTGCACAACCTCCAAAACGACTACCAATTGTTGGTATTGGATGAAAGTTTAAAAATAATTTTCGTGTATATATAATGTTAAATGAGAATCTAACAAAATTCTCCAATACTAAGGCCTTTGTTATATTGTATGCCCTTTATTCGCGGGACTTATATTTTGAAAGGATCTTGCAGAAATCGCAGCATGTTGTTGCCAGCTGCTGTTGTTGGCTTTCCACAGATGAAACTCTACGCGGAAAAAGTTTTGTCCTCATCATTTCCGCTGTCAAAATTGCCGCGGTCGAGTGTGCATGTTGATGTTTCACATCAAGTAGACGATAGCCTATGCGTTTAATATAACTTTTATTATTAAAGGAGCTGAGAAAACGCTGAGTTTATTTCCTATTGATATATTGGGGAAACAGAACAAGTGAGATGTCCAAGAATAAAGTTACAAAAATTATTCAATGCTGTATGATACGCAGTTATTTGAATTCGCATTTAGACTACAGTGTTAATTAAGACTAGTGTTAAAACATCTGAATCACCTTTATTCGTCAACCATTTACTTGGTGATGTGGTGCTGCTAGTGATAGACAACATTTAAAGACAGAATACAGACAGCAGAATTTAAACAAAGTTTACATAGATATTGGTTGAAGCTGAGTGTTAAATTAAAATCTCCCTATCATCATATCTAAGGAAATATCAAACCAATCTGGATAAAAAACTCACATCGGCTGTAGGTTCTCAACACCCCCCTCCCCCCACCACCTCTCCTCGTGAGCAGTCTGTCCATTACCAAGATTCACATACCGGAATTCTTAACAGGGTCATTAGCAATTGAGTTATACGATATCTTGCACCTACCTAGCTCAAATTCTAGACTTCAGATTAAAACGAGACTATAGTGTACATAAAGTGATCATTGGATTTAGAAAATGCCTGATTGACTAAGTTTATAAGTGCAACAATTTTGATTAAATGTATAATTTATCGCTCTCATGTGCACATTTCTGTCGACGATGTGCTACCTTTTGTAGCAATTCTGACAATGCTAACATCCTTTTTCGCTGAAACTCGGTTCTTAACAACAGGGTTGGTTGCTTGGCAACAGCACAACTGCACCATGCTGCCAGTTGTAAATCTATGCGAACAAACCTAGACTACTGTATATCGCTAGCTATATGGTGGTATTCAAGCTGAGGTTAATCAATAAATGCAAACAGATATTTTCATTAGTTAGGTAGCTAATGTTACCTAGCTAACGTTAGCTTTCTTGTACAAAGTTCAGCAGCTAGCCTCTGTAGCTAGATAACACCAGTCAGCTGAAAGCTAGCTAGCTAACAAACAGGCAAGGTACTGTAGCTAGCTAATGAATATGGGTTTGTTTTGATTAGCTAGCTAACGTAACTTTATACCAGTCAGATGAGAGCTAGCATTGGCTAGGTAGCTAACCAACAAGCGATGAAAGCTAGCTAGCATTATTTTGCCAAGTGCCCAGTCAACACGGTGGGTTCGGGCCTATTACGTTTGAGACTCGGGGGACTTGGCATCGACTGGACTCTGGGGGCTTCATACGGGCCGAGCTCTTCCCGAGTCCGGCAGAATCATATTACTCTGGGTTCCGGCTAATGGTACTCGGGCCGAGTCCACTTCAGCATATCTGTCCCGATTATCTTTTACAGAAGTAGGGCCGTATTAAGTTTTTATTTTCGGCATGTGATGGAAGAATAAAAAAACAAATTAATGTAATAATTTCACCTCGAATTTGCTAGATCATTTGCAAGCTAAAATTCGGCTCATTAGGATATTATATGGAGAAGGAACGTAGAGAATCTATGCTATAAATTAATTAGATTTTACTACAGATTTCTTTTGGAACCCCACATACTAATTATATTAATTTCAGAACTTCGGCCAATCCAGGCTTAATATAATGGCATTAGTGATTTTTAGGCATATGCTGGTAGCCACGTAATTATATCACCTAATTTTCAATGGAAATATGGGCGCAGTCTGTAGTTTTTTTTGTGGGGGACATCCGGTTAAGCACCTCAGGCCAACAGTTCACAGCTAACTACCTAGCTAACTAACTCAGTATCACTTCTTACAATTTTCCAAACATGGATTCATGCAAAAAGGCCATTTCATGTTCGGGAAGGGGATGCCACAATAACTGGCAGAAACGGAAGCTGTTCATGGAGCAGGAATATTTGACCACCTAACTATTTTGAGGAGCGAGTGCAGTAGTGAGCCGCCTTTTGATTTGCATCCACCTCCTAAGGATGAGGAGTCTCTTCGGCTTTGGCTCAAAGCATTGAACTTGAAGAAACCACCAAACTGACCCTATGTGTGTTCCTATCACTTCATGGACAAGAGGCCGACTGAAGAGCATCCTTTTCCTGAGAAGTGGTTGGGCTATGATGCTCCAAACATTATTTGTCACATGCGCCGAATACAAGTGTAGACCTTACCGTAAAATGCGTACTTACAAGCCCTTAACCAACAGTGCAGTTCAAAAAAGAGTTGAGAAAATATTTACCAAATAAACTAAAGTAAAAAATAATAAAAAGTAACACAATAAAATAAAAAGAACGAGGCTATATACAGGGGGTACCGGTACCGAGTAAATGTGCGGGGGTACAGGTTAGTCGAGGTAATTTGTACATGGAGATAGGGGTGAAGTGACTATGCATAGACAACAAACAGCTAGTAGCAGCAGTGTACAAAACAAATGGGGGGGGGTCAATGTAAATAGTCCGGTGGCCATTTGATTAATTGGTCAGCAGTCTTTTGGTCCTAGACTTGGTGTTCCGGTACCTCTTGCCGTGCGGTAGCAGAGGAAACAGTCTATGACTTGGGTGACTGGAGTCTCTGACCATTTTTGGGGCTTTCCTTTGACACCGCCTAGTATATAGGTCCTGGATGGCAGGAAGTTTGGCCCCAGTGATGTACTGGGCCGTACGCACTACCCTCTGTTGTGCCTTACGGTCAGATGCCGAGCAGTTGCCATACCAGGCGGTGATGCAACCATTCAGGATGCTCTCGATGTTGCAGCTGTAGAACCTTTTGAGGATCTGGGGACCCATGTCAAATCTTTTCAGTCTCCTGAGGGGGAAAGGTGTTGTCGTGCCCTCTTAACGACTGTTTTGGTGTGTTTGGACCATGATAGTTCGTTGGTGGGAGACATCGAGAGCATGCCTTTCATCGAAGCCTTCATGCAGTTCCAGTACACCAAGGAACTTGAAACTCTCAACCCTCTCCACTACAGCCCGTCAATGTTAATGAGGGCCTGTTTGGCCCGCCTTCTCCTGTAGTCCACAATAATCTCCTTTGTCTTGCTCACATTGAGGGAGAGTTTGTTGTCCTGGCACCACACTGCCAGATCTCTGTCTCATCATTGTCGGTGATCAGGCATACCACTGTTGTGTCGTCAGCAAACTTAATGATGGTGTTGGAGTCGTGCTTGGCCACACAGTCGTAGGTGAACAGGGAGTACAGGAAGGGACACACCCCTGAGGGGCCCCAGTGTTGAGGATCAGCGTGGCGGATGTATTGTTGCCTACCCTTACCACTTAGGGGCGGCCTGTCAGGAAGTCCAAGATCCAGTTGCAGAGGGAGGTGTTTAGTCCCAGGGTCCTTAGCTTAGTGATGAGCTTCGGGGGCACTATGGTGTTGAACGCTGAGCTGTAGTCAATGAACAGCATTCTCACATAGCTGTTCCTTTTGTCCAGGTGGGAAAGGGCAATGTGGAGTGCGATTGAGATTGTGTCATCTGTGGATCTGTTGGGGCGGTATGAGAATTGGAGTGGGTCTAGGGTATCTGGGAGGATGGTGTTGATGTGAGCTATGACCAGCCTTTCAAAGCACTTCATGGCTACCGACGTGAGTGCTATGGGGCGGTAATCATTTAGGCAGGTTACCTTCGCTTCCTTGGACACAGGGACTATGGTGGTCTGCTTGAAACATGTAGGTATTATAGATTCGGTCAGGGAGAGGTTGAAAATGTCAGTGAAGATACTTGCCAGTTTGGTCAGCGCATTTTTTGAGTACACATCCTGGTAATCCCTCAAGCCCCGCGGCCTTGTGAATGTTGACCTGTTTAAATGTCTTGCTCACATCAGCTACCGAGAGCGTTATCACACAGTCGTCCAGAACAGCTGGTGCTCTCATGCATGCTTCAGTGTTGCTTGCTTCGAAGCGAGTATAAAAGGCATTTAGCTCATCTGGTAGGCTCGTGTCACTGGACAGCTCGCGTCTGGGTTTCCCTTTGTAGTCCGTAGAAGTTTTCAAACCCTGCCACATCCGACGAGCGTCAGAGCCGGTGTAGTAGGATTCAATCTTAATCCTGTATTGATGCTTTGCTTGTTTGATGGTTTGTCTGAGGGCATAGCGGGATTTCTTATAAGCGTCCGGATTAGTGTCCCGCTCCTTGAAAGCGGAAGCTCTAGCCTTTAGCTCGATGCGGATGTTGCCTGTAATCCATGGCTTCTGGTTGGGATATGTAGGTACGGTCACTGTGGGGACGACGCCGTCAATGCACTTATTGATGAAGCCGATGACTGAGGTGGTATACTCCTCAATGCCATTGGATGAATCCCGGAACATATTCCAGTCTGTGCTAGCAAAACAGTCCTGTAGCGTAGCATCCGCGTCATCTCACCACTTCCGTATTGAGTGAGTCACTGGTACTACCTGCTTTAGTTTTTGCTTGTAAGCAGGAATCAGGAGAATATAATTATGGTCAGATTTGCCAAATGGAGGGTGGGGGAGAACTTTGTATGCATCTCTGTGTGTGAAGTAAAGATGGTCTTGAGTTTTTTTCCCTTTGGGTGCACGTGACATGCTGGTAGAAATTGATAAAACGGATTTAAGTTTGCCTGCATTAAAGTCCCCGGCCACTAGGAGCGCCGCTTCTGGATGAGCATTTTCTTGTTTGCTTATGGCCTTAACTTCTTTAATATTAGACATTGTGCACCAGCTGTTATTGACAAATAGGCACACACCCCACCCCTCGTCTTACCAGACGTAGCTTCTCTGTTTTGCTGGTGCATGGAAAATCCTGCCAGCTCTATATTATCCTCGTTGTCGTTCAGCCACAACTCGGTGAAACATAAGATATTATAGTTTTTAGGTAGGTCAGCAATTTTATTTTCCAATGATTGCACAATGGCCAATAGAACGGATGGCAGTGGGGATTTACTCTCTCGCCTACGAATTCTCAGAAGGCAGCCTGACCTCTGCCCCCTTTTTCTCCATCTTTTCTTCACGCAAATGATGGGGATTTGGGCCTGTTCACCGAGAAAGCAGTATGTCATTTGCATCGGACTGTTCCAGTTCGAGGTGAGTAATCACTGTTCTGATGTCCAGAATTTACTTTTGGTCATAAGAGACGGTAGCAGCAACATTATGTACAAAATAAGTTAAAAAAAGAAGTTACAACCAACGCTAAAAAACGAACAAAAAGGTTTGGTTAGGAGTACGTAAAACGTCAGCCATCCTCTCCGGCACCATCCCTGTACAGACCAAAAGGCGACATCTCATCAGGACATCAACATACAGTACAGGTAGCTGTTAGCTAGATGCTACTCGCTAGCTATCGTCAAAGATGGGTGTCCGGTATCAGGCAGAAGTTGGCTAGCTTAGCTAATTATGTTACTAGTTGGTAGCCACTAAGTCCTAACATACTGTAGCTAGCTAACTGTTGCCTAGCTTACTCACTTAGCTGGCTAGCTTTAGGGCAGCCCATCTGATACAGTGTTGCTAGCTAACTAGCCTAGCTAGTTAGTCCCTACATTGTTATCTATCCAACCACTTTTGTCTGACAATGTCTCCCCCATGCCATGATTATCCCCATCATTGCTGGCATGCCACTTGTGATCTTCAATCTTCCGGCGCCCCAGACAGAGATGGCCGCCTCGCTTCGCGTTCTCAGGAAGCTATGCAGTATTTTGTTTTTTTATGTATTATTTCTTACACTGTTACCCCAGGAAATCTTATGTTTTATTACATACAGCCTGGAGGAACTATTGGATATAAGAGCAACGTCAACTTACCAACATTACGACCAGGAATACGACTTTCCCGAAGCGGATCCTCTGTTTGGTCCACCAACCAGGACAATAGACTGGATCCCTGCCCGGCGACTCAAACAACGGCGGCGCAGGAGAAGGGAGAGACGGGGCGGTGTTCTGGTCAGGCTACGTAGACGGGCACATCGCGCACCTCTCCCGAGTATTCTACTTGCCAATGTCCAGTCTCTGGACAACAAGGGAGACAAAATACGAGCAAGGGTTGCCTTCCAGAGAGACATCGGCAACTGCAACGTTCTTTGCTTCACGGAAACATGGCTCACTCAGGACACATTATCAGAGTCGGTACAGCCACATGGTTTCTCCACGCATCGCGCCGACAGAAACAAACTTCTATCTGGTAAGAAGAAGGGCGGGGGTGTGTGTCTTATGATTAACGAGTCGTGGTGTGATCATAACATGCAGGAACTCAAGTCCTTTTGTTCACCTGACATAGAATTCCTTACAATCAAATGCCGACCGCATTATCTACGAAGAGAATTCTCCTCGATTATAATCACATCCGTGTATATCCCCCCTCAAGCTGACACATCGACGGCACTGAAAGAAATCCATTGGACTCTATGTAAACTGGAAACCACATATCCTGAGACTGCATTTATTGTGGCTGGGGATTTTAATAAGGCTAATCTGAAAACAAGGCTCCCTAAATTTTATCAGCATATCGAATGTGCGACCCGGGGTGGCAAAATCCTTGATTATTGTTATTCCAACTTCCGTGATGCATACAAGGCTATTCTCCGCCCTCCTTTCGGCAAGTCTGACTATGACTCCATTTTGTTGCTCCCAGCCTACAGACAGAAACTAAAACAGGAAACGCCCGTTCTCAGGTCTGTTCAACGCCACTTTAAACAATTTTGTATATAATGTTTACATATCCAACATTACTAATTTCAAATGTATACACTGTACTCTATACAATCTACTGAATCTTGCCTATGCCGTTCGGCAATCGACTCAAATCTCTAGCCACTTTAATAATAAAAAATTTGATGAAATAAATGTATCACTAGCCACTTTAAACAATGCCATTTATATAATGTTTACATATTCTACATTCATATATTTATATGTACATACTCGTATTCATTCCTTTACACTTGTGTGTATAAGGTAGTTGTGAATTTGTTAGATTACTTGTTAGATACTACTGCATGGTCGGAACTAGAAGCACAAGCATTTCGCTACACTCGCATTAACATCTGCTAACCATGTGTATGTGACAAATAAAATTTGATTTGATTTGATGCTCAGGAAATGTCTAACTAGCTAAATTATTAAATGTTCAAGTGTTTTCATTTTCTTTAACCTAACCACGACCAGTAGGGTGTCTGTGTATTTTATTGTGTTAATCTTGTGGTCTCTCTTACCATTGTTTGCCAGACGAAGACAACTGTGGTGATGCAGAGTCTGATCTGAGTGTGCTAATGCCACCGCAGCTTAAATATGCTGATACTTAATGGGAGATTCCAGCACTGACTGATCACAGCTACGTGTCAAGAGAACCAGTCAACAAGCCCATCTGCCACAAACAAACCCAATGTGGTGGTGCAGAGCCATTGACCCACATCATCCTGAAGAATGACACTAGCTCAGTGTCGTATACTGGCCTTCCTCTTATTGTTTTCTTTGACCATGTAGCGTTTCTGCAGAAATTCTACACGGCAATCTTCAAAATGCATATCACTGAAGAAATACTGATAACCTTGATGAAGCTGAAGCTGAATCTACTCCAGGGTGATCTTGCTGAACGATTTGCTGTGTCGCAGGGAGTAGTGAGCAGAATAATTTGATACAATGGAGGACCACATGAAGATCTACATTCCATGGCTGCTGAGGGAGACAATCCAGAACGCAATGCCTCAGTTCTTCAAAGTGAAGTTCTCCAAAACCACTTGCATCATCGACTGCTCTGAAACCACTCTTCAGAAAGCACATAATCTCGATTCCAGAGGGGAGTCATACAGCCACTATTATTCCAGCAATACTCTCAAGTATTTGGTTGTCATTGCTCCATGTAGACTTGTTATGTTCCTTTCTCCTGCATATGGAGGTAGATGCAGTGACAAGTTCATCACCCAAAACTCTAGCTTCCTGGAATACCTTAGGCCTGGCGAATAAGTTATGGCAGACAGGGGCTTCACCATCCGAGATCTTCTGTATGAGAGGAAGGTAAACCTTGCTATATCAGCCTTCACTCAAAAGGAGACCAGCTGTCTGATGAGGATGTCACAAGCACGAGAAGGATAGCTAATGTTGAGGGAGTTATCAGACAACTAAAGGTGTTCAAAATCCTCTCCCAGACTGTTCCCGTCAACCTGACGCCCAAAATGGACAGTCCTTAGAATCAGTGCAGCACTTGTTAATATGCAGGGTGAGATCATCCATGAGGATGCCGAGTTACCAGTGAGAATGTTCATACATATGAAATGTAACTTTATACACTATAATTTTATCCACATGAGATACTGTGTGTATATATAGTTTCCTATTTAATCTGAATCATTTTAATGTTCCTACATTAGAAATGTACTGTAACTTTGCCTGTTCCTGATAATTACAGGAATCCAATAGGGGCTGTTATCATGCCTTCTTCAATCTATTTAAAATACATTTTCTTCAACACCAAAATGTCTCTAACAGACCAAGAGGGAAGAAAACTTTACAAAGTGCCAAACTGTTTTCTTAATTTGTGCCCTTGAAAACCAAACCCAGAATCAAACTGAAAACACCCTTAGACATGCCTCCTCATCCTTCATTTCAAAATGTTAAGTATCAAAGAAAATGTCAACAAAGTTGAATTTCATAGTGTTTTTATTAACATCATAATTTGCCAAGTGCAAGATGAATTATGGTATACTTAGATAAGTTCATGAAGTGCCATAAGAAAAGAAAGAGCTATACAAGGTTGTCGTGACGTGACTTTCATTAATGTGATGATTGTTATTTATCGAATCATCAAAATATGTTTAATTATTACCAGATTAAATTAATAATGTAACAATTAATTCAATTTGGGGTACCACGGAATAAGTTGAATTCCACTCTAAAAGATGTACAATACCATTCAAAAGTTTGGCCTAGAAGGCCAGCAGTGAAGAGTCGCCTCTTCACTGTTGACGTTAAGACTGGTGTTTTGTGGGTACTATTTAATGAAGCTGCCAGTTGAGGACTTGTGAGGTGTCTGTTTCTCAAACTAGACACTCTAATGTACTTGTCCTCTTGCTCAGTTGTGCCCCGGTGCCTCCCACTCCTTTTTCTAATCTGGTTAGAGCCAGTTTGTGCTGTTCTGTGAAGGGAGAAGTAAACAGCGTTGTACGAGATCTTCAGTTTCTTGGCAATTTATCACATGGAATAGCCTTTATTTCTCAGAACAAGAATAGACCGATGAGTTTCAGAAGTTTTTTGTTTCTGGCCATTTTGAGCCTGTCATCGAAACCACAAATGCTGATGCTCCAGATATTCAATTAGTCTAAAGAAGGCCAGTTTTATTGCTTCTTTAATCAGAACAACAGTTTTCAGTTGTGCTAACATAATTGCAAAATGGTTTTCTAATGATAAATTAGCCTTTTAAAATGATAAACTTGGATTAGCTAACACAACGTGCCATTAAGACACAGGAGTTATGGTTGCTGATAATGGGCCTCTGTACGCCTATGTAGATATTCCATTCAAAATCAGCCGTTTCCAGCTACAATAATCATTAACAACGTCTACACTGTATTTCTGATAAATTTGATGTTATTTTAATGGACAAAAATTTGTATTTTCTTTCAAAAACAAGGACATTTCTAAGTGACCCCAAATGTTTGAATGGTAGTGTGTATATATATATATATATATATATATATATATATATATATATATATATATATATATATATATATATATATATATGTATGTTATATATGTATGTTATATATCGATAACAGTCACTTATTAATCATTACCTCAGACTTCTTGAATCCGCAAGAGCCCAAGCCTTTTCTGATTATTCAGTACTACACAAATGTATTAAATTATTTATTTACTAACTAACTAAATGATAACAATACACATACACACTTACATGAGATAAAAGTCTCTAGTGGACTGACAAGATATGACGGCTTATTACACATTTGGTAAAGGAGGGGTAGATAGAGGGAGAGACAAATAGAGTCAAATTTATTGTACGTTTGGAAACGACCCTCAAAGTAATAATAATACTTTGCTCATGAACCACCGCCCGTTTGGGTAAGAAATGTAATGTATTTACGTGTATATGTCTTTGTTCATTGTCTCTCTGTTGAAACCAATCAGTCCTTCTATGGGAAGGGGTCGATGGGTGTAAGGCTCTGGTTGTCCACCAGAGGTCACAATGTCCTTCTTAGTTGTCTTGGTGTTGTAGTGGAGTGTTTTCAGAGCAGATACTCAGATGCTTGTCTGAGATGGGATTCCTCGGGTAGATAGTCAAAGTTCCAAACTCACTTTACACATGCCCAGCTGCAGACTGGCAATGTTAACGTCTAGTCTTTATCTTCATCACCTCATGTTGAGAGTTTCACAGTTTCTAACCATTTCAACGTGTGGACCACGGTCTCACGTCTTTTTGTCTGGGAGTTTCAACCATTTGTAGTGTTTAACTTACACTTCACGTCTGCTGGTCTGGTATGTTGAACTTAGCGAGTCCTTTTAAGCACTCTGATCGAAAAACGCGGTTCCGCCACACGGAAGAAACGCTCTTCTGACCTCATTCGGGACGTGGCTTAGTTAATGTGCAAAGGCCATGAAAACTATGATCTTGTTCGAAAACTAAAATCACATTCCTATCTTAAAGGATCAGTGGGGCGATGGCGCCCAACCTGCGACAACATCTGGAAAAATGCAGAGCGCCAAATTCAAATTACGAAAGTAGTAATATAAAACATTCATGAAAATACAAGTGTTTCACACTCTTCAAAAGCTTAGAATCTTGGTAATCTCACAGCGTTGTCAGATTTCAGAAAGGCTTTACGGCGAAAGCATAACATTTGATTGTGTGAGGACAGCACCCCGCGTACTTCCTGCATTAGCATAATTTCATAACCAGTAGTGGTGTCACAAAACTCAAACATAGCGATAAAATAAATCGCTTACCTTTAAAGATCGTCTTTTGATGGCAATTGGAAGGGTCCCAGTAACACAATAAATGTTCCTTTTGTTCGAAAAAGTCCCTTTTTATGTCCTAAAAACTCAGTTGGTTGCCGCGTTTTGTTCAGAAAATCCACCGTCCACTCGTCCAATATACAAGACATACAAAGCGTTAAAAACATACCTATAAACTTTGTCCAAACAACGTTTATAATCGATCCTTAGGTACACTAATATGTATATAAACGATAATATAAACACGGATAATATCCTGGGCAATAGAAAAGGAAAAAACCAAGGCGCACGCTCTCGGTCCCGCGCGTCAAAGAGATGAGTGACTTGCCAAAAGTCCACTTGCCAAAACTTGTCTTACTCCTTGATTTTTCTAGATAAACGCATGAAACCTTGTCTAAAGACTGTTGACATCTAGTGGAAGCCATAGGTACTGCAATCTGGGAGCTGGATCCCCCTCCTTTCAATACCAAGTCAATGGGAAAAATGTCACTTCACAGAATCACATTTTCCGGATGGATTTCTCTCTGTTTTTTGCCTGCCAAATCAGTTCTGTTATACTCACAGACATTATTTTAACAGTTTTAGAAACTTCAGAGTGTGTCAAGAATCAGTGCAGCTTGGTTGGGTTGTGTTTCGGAGGACGCATGGCTCGGAGGACCTTTGCCTCTCCTGAGTCTGTATGGGAGTTGCAGCGATGAGACAAGACTGTAACTACCAATTGGATACTACAAAATACTTAAAAAAAATAACTAATTAAATAAATAAAAAGATATATAAAAAAATACTATTATAAAAAATATATATATTGTTCCAGTTTTTGGGTGGGCAACAGTCTCTCTAGACAAAGGCATTCCTTTGGTTGATACTGAAGAGCAGGAGAGTGTTCTCTGTTGCATAAGATTTACGATTGGCGTTAGGTGTCATAAAACCAGCCCAGCCCCCCTCCTCTCCTGTGGTCTGGCTTTTGTCAGCCATTTGCCAAGCTGATCTGAGGCCTTGGATCCTCGACCAGGAGAGTCATGACAAGTTACAATAAAAATATTCATAAATCGTAGAGAGTTATCCGTATGCATTAGAGATAAACATGTATAAAGAGAGCTGTACAAGACAAGATATAACACCAAGAACACCAAGAATTATGCAAATATAATCAGGTAAATGTTCATATGAAGAGAACTGTGCAAGATAAAAAAAAAACACCAATCAAGAGTTATGCTTAGATAATAAGGTAGAGCTGACAGAGAACTTTACAAGGCACAAAATATAGGAACTATTTAAAAACACAGAAGTATTAGGCCCCTAGACATCACATAGATGAACATATTTGGAGCACAGAGTTAGTCTGCCTGACTGGAACATCTACTATCCTTGGCAGCATATGTGTGAAATACAATACCTTCAGTTTAGGAACAAGATCAGCACAGAACTTCACATCAAAAGGCACATCAATAACAACCTGCTCGGATGGAGCCCAGACAAGCAGGTTTCATCTCTCCAGTCCAGTGCAGAACATGCCCATTTGCACCTGCATGTAGTACCGACAGGCTCCATTAGGTTGCAGCTGAGGAACCCCATCCCCCAGTTTGCCAGAGAACAGTTCAGTCAGAGACTCACACTTCTTACTCAGAACAGGACATTTGATGTCTAGAAGTTCTTGAGAGTTTAACACTCCATCTGGGCTTGCAGAAATACATGGCTCCTTGACCCTCACTACTGTGCCTCTACTCTCCAGACTAAACCCGCAGCTCTCCATCCATGTGTAGACCACCTGCTCGTTCTCCTTTCCATCTCCAGAAGAGATGCTCCCGCACAAAGATTTTCTGAGGTGCGCACAGGAACCTTCTTTGCTGAGCTAGCAGTGATCCGAAGTTTACGCGTGTCATACCGCGCGTGGGAGGCACTCTGTGCTTTAGTGACTTCCTCCAAGCTGGCACATTTACACTGCTCCAGCTTAACATAAATGTCATAAAATGACAAGCATTTCTGACAAGCATTTTTTTTTTTTCACCATGAGGCTGCTGTAGCTGTGTGGCTGCTGCTTGAACCTGATGACTGACCGGTTTAGCTTTGATGCACTTGTGCAAAAGGCTCCCCACTGGAACATTGGCCCCTTCCAAACTCTTCTAAAGTGTGTTGTGGGAGTGGTACACAGGAGTTGGAGGTAGAGATGGAGCGGCTGGGGTGCTGTTGAAACAGATCTTGCTCAACCTTTTTGGAGCTACATTCCGCTGCGTCCCCGAGTTCCACTGGTATTGCTCATCTGTACAAGACACCCCTGTCAATCCTCCATACACAGAATTCTGCACCTTCAACAAAACACTACTGTTAGAATAGTCCATTACAGTACAGAACACTGGTTTACATGGTGCTCACAGCTGACTAGTTTACACAGTTTCCATTTAACTAGTAGGTTTAGGTTATGTTGGTAATTTCCTATTTCATTGTAAAACTGGAAAAGCCCATTGAGACCCAGAGTCTCATTTTCAAGGGAGACCTGGCCAAGAAGGCAGCAACAATCAATACATTACATAATTAAAACATACAACAATACAACAACATGATCCAGCCTAAAAAGAGCATTTACACTCTGCTGTAACAGTCTCCCATCAATATTTTAAATTCATTCAGTGCCACTAACATATCTAGATGAAGCATGGATTGTAGATTATTCCATGTATCTGGTGCACAAGAAGAAAATGAAGTCTTGCCTAATACTGTGAATGTCTTGGGGACATTTAGTAGCAACCACCTAGCAGACCGGGTTTGGTAATTGCTGGTGGTGAAGCAGACCAATCTACAGAGGTAAAGAGAGAGTTTACCCAAAAGGGCTTTGTAGATGAACACATACAAATGTATCTTTCTGCGCATATAAAGTGAGGTCCAACCTATCATTTGGTACAATGTGCAATGGTGGCTGAGTGACTTCGCATTTGAAACAAAGCGCAACGATGCATGATAAACAGAGTCCAGTCTCTGTAAGACAGAGGAGGTTGCATGCATATACAACAAGTCACCATAATCAATTACAGAGTGAAATGTGGCCTGAACAAGCTTCTTTCTAGCCATAATCGGGAAGCAAGCCTTATTACGAAAATAAAAACCCAATTTAAATTTAAGCTTTGTAACAAGATTATCCCCATGACCTTTAAAGGACAACTTGTCATCCAACCAAATACCTAGGTATTTGTAGGATGACACTTTTTCAATGGATACACCACCAGATGCGACAATGCTAATGTTCTCTGGCAGAGTTCTAGCTCTGGTAAAGGTCATGAATTTAGTTTTTTGTACGTTCAAGACCAGTTTGAGACCATAGAATCTTGGTGAACCCCGCTCAGTATGTTCTATTCAGTTCTTTTCAACGATTTTTACTAGGGATTCATAGTTGTTCAATAGGGATTCATAGACTTTGGCCAGGATAGGGAGTTTAGAGAGAAGACGATATTTATTAGCATCTGAGGGATCTCCACCTTTTAGCAGTGGGAAGACATAAGCTGATTTCCAAATGCTGGATATGGAATTGGTGAAGAGACTCAAATTGAAAATGTGAGCCACAGGTTCAGTAATAATACCAGCTGCTATCTTTAAGAGGTAGGGGTCCAGGTTGTCTGGACCTGCAGACTTTTTAGTGTCTATAGCCTTTAGTGCTTTATAGACCTCAGTATAAGAAACAGGCTCAAAGTTAAAATGGTTCACATGAGGGCCTATATCTTAGTTGACTGTAACAGAGCTTACATTAGAGGCCTGGGCGCCACCATTATCAAAAACTGAACCAGCAGATATGAAGTGATTGTTAAAAACCCTATAATATCGGCTTTATCCTTCACTTCATTAGAATCCATCATTAAATGGTCAGGAAGGCCAGTGTATACATTAGAACCTGACACTGATTTGATTAGCTTCCAGAACTTGGTAGGGTTGTTTAGGTTCTCTGTGACTGCTGATTTGGACTTCCTGATCAATCCTGTGCATTTGTTTCTTAGCGCTCTGAAGGAGGCCGAGTTAACAGGAGCATTTGTATGTCTAGCTTGAGCCCAAGAGATATTTCTCTTTCTACTTAATTCTGCCAAGTTATCTGAAAACCTGGGATTCCACTGACCAGGGATTCCACTGATTCTACATTTCTTCACAGGGGCATGCTTATCACAAATCGACACAAATTTCATATAAATATATGAATCAGACTTACTCTGTCTATATTATGGTACCGATCATGTAAGAACGCTTGCTCATCAAACTGTCTAAAATGTATTTAAAAAATATAACGGGTTTGGCTTTGGTCATTTTTGTATTTTTAACACAAGCAATTGCACAGTGATCACTGACATCATTACATAATATCCCAGTCGATGTGTATTTGAGGGGTATTCGTTAGAATGTCCAATAGCGTTGATTTGTCAGGTGCTCTGGGATTAGGTCTTGTAGGCTCATTAATTAATTGAGAGAGATTCAGAGAATCACACAGTTCTTTAAAAGAGTCTGATACAGATGTAAGCATGTCCCAGTTCAAATCTCCTAAAATAATGAATTCAGAGTCATTTAGCTTGTGCAGGACATCAGAAAGAAAGTGCGTCTTCCAAAGCCGAGGGCGGTCTGTAGCAGCCGACTACAGTGATGTGGGAGTCCTTATAAACGCTCATTTTAACCGCAAGCAATTCAAAATGTTTGGCTTTGGTGATCGAGAGAATTTCAGAGGTGTTAAACTCGTATTTCACATAATTGCAACCCCTCCTCCTTTACTCATCCGATCCGTTCTAAAAACCGTGGACCCATCAATAGAAATCAAGTTATTTGACAGACTTCTTTAGTCAAGTTTCTGATAATGAAGCCCTCAGTCATGTCAAACCTTTTGGGAAGGCTTTGGTGCTCGATCTATGCTCGTATGCTTCTGGTAAAAAGCACTATGTCTTGGTTGAGATGTCACAGGATGTGACTAAGATGGTATTACCAGATGTTGTAGGGATGCCTGGAGAGGTTGGTCCCTGGCCTGTGCATGTCATTGTTGCATCACCTGCATCTCCTGCTGAGGGTGAAGATTTCAGTCTAAGCTGCTGTCATTTCTGAGGAACGAAGGGAAGACTGTTACAGATGTTACAGGTCTGATAAGTCCCTCCCCTTCTGTTGATCTAAACACTGTGTTGGTTAGTGCCATTAGTTCATTGGTGGAGCAATGTCACCGTGCGCCTACTGAGATGCAAGGTTACCGAAAGTTACGCATGTTCTCTGGTGTGAAGCCAACTCCCAGTGGAGAAGAGGAGTATGAGGCTTGGGCTGAGCAGACCACTCATCTGCTGGATTTAATGGCAATGTAGTGATAATGTGAAGAAGCAGAGAATACTTGAAAGTCTAAAGGTTCTGCTGCTGATATTGTGAGGTTTTTGAAGATTGGAAATCCCACAGATGCTGCTACTGATTACATGAATGCTCTTAACTGTATTCAGAGCCACTGAAAGTGCATCTGATCTGATGGCAAGGTTCAGAAACATGTTCCAGAATGAGGGAGAGAAACTTACTGCATATCTGCTGAGATTAAACAAACTGCTGCACAGTGTGCTTTGCAAAGGTGTAATTTAACTGTCTGAGATGAATAGCAAACGCATTGAACAGGTTGTGAGACGTGCACTGTCACATGACATGGTTGCTCTTCGCATACGGATGACCTACAAGCTGCGTGATCCATCTACCTTCTCTGAGCTGCTTCACAAGTTAAGGGAGGAAGAAGATATGCTTCAAGACAGGACTGTTTCCACAAGTGTTGTCATCAGCTCTCACTCCAGTTGTTGCTGCACCCACAGAAGTCAACAGTGACATGGAGCTGCTGAGGGAAGAACTGAATGGTTTGAAAACTGAGATGACTCGTCTTAGGTCTGCTGCTGTCACCACAGGTAAGCCTGACATGCTCACTCAGAAGACAGATTCCGCATTCAAAGTCAGAAGGAAGAACGCTGATCCATCTCAAGGTCCCTCTAAGGATAAAGACCGACCTGGTATCTTCCACTTCAAACGAGACTGTGAGGGTGAAGAAATTCTGAGGAAAGTCAACAAGCGTCTCATCAGCCAGAAACGGTCAATAGGAAACTACAGCGGGACCCAGTAAAGGAGCGGCCTGATGTCCTGGTGAAGATAAGTTCCACCAAGTGCAACAACAAACGTGAAGAAGCAAAATATATACTACAGTTGAAGTCGGATGTTTACATAAACCTTAGCCAAATACATTTAAACTCAGTTTTTCACAATTCCTGACATTTAATCAGAGTAAAAATTCCCTGTCTTAGGTCAGTTAGGATCACCACTTTATTTTAAAAATGTGAAATGTCAGAATAATAGTAGAGAGAATTATTTATTTCATCACATTCCCAGTGGGTCAGAAGTTTACATACACTCAATTAGTATTTGGTAGCATTGCCTTTAAATTGTTTAACTTGGGTCAAACGTTTTGGGTAGCCTTCCACAAGCTTCCCACAATAAGTTGGGTGGATTTTGGCCCATTCCTCCTGACAGAGCTGGTGTAACTGAGTCAGGTTTGTATAGGCCTCCTTGCTCGCACACGCTTTTTCAGTTCTGCCCACAAATCTTCTATAGGATTGAGGTCAGGGCTTTGTGATTGCCACTCCAAAACCTTGACTTTGTTGTCCTTAAGCCATTTTGCCACAACTTTGGAAGTATGCTTGGGGTCATTGTCCATTTGGAAGACCCATTTGCGACCAAGCTTTAACTTCCTGACTGATGTCTTGAGATGTTGCTTCAATATATCCACATAATTTTCCATCCTCATGATGCCTTCTATTTTGTGAAGTGCACCAGTCCCTCCTGCAGCAAAGCATCCCCACAACCTGATGCTGCCACCCCCATGCTTCATGGTTGGGATGGTGTTCTTCGGCTTGCAAGCATCCCCCTTTTTCCTCCAAACATAACGATGGTCATTATGGCCAAACAGTTCTATTTTTGTTTCATCAGACCAGACGACATTTATCCAAAAGTACAATCTTTGTCCCCATGTGCAGTTGCAAACCGTAGTCTGGCTTTTTAATGGCGGTTTTGGAGCAGTGGCTTCGTCCTTACTGAGCGGCCTTTCAGGTTATGTCGATATAGGACTAATTTTACTGTGGATATAGATACTTTTGTAACTGTTTCCTCCAGAATCTTCACAAGGTCCTATGCTGATGTTCTGGCATTGATTTGCACTTTTCGCACCAAAGTACGTTCATCTCTAGGAGACAGAACAGACAGAACACTCCTTCCTGAGCGGTATGACGGCTGCGTGGTCCAATGGTGTTTATACTATGAACGTTGTACCTTCAGGCATTTGGAAATTTTTCCCAAGGATGAACCAGACTTGTGGAGGTCTACAATTTTTTTCTGAGCTTTTGGCTGATTTCTTTTGATTTTCCATGATGTCAAGCAAAGAGGCACTGAGTTTGAAGGTAGGCCTTTGAATACATCCACAGGTACACCTCCAATTGACTCAGATTATGTCAATTAGCCTATCAGAAGCTTCTAAACTTGCCAAAACTATAGTTTGAACTGTACCTACTGGGTTAGTGGGCCCTAGCGCTGTTGTTCGCTATTTGTTGTTGAAGTTTTCAGGATCAGTAGTAGGTAGGGGCGGCAGGTAGCCTAGTGGTTAGAGTGTTGGACTAGTAACCGCTAGGTTGCAAGATTGAATCCCCAAGACGAAAATCTGTTGTTCTGCCCCTGAACAAGGCAGTTAACCCAATAGGCCATCATTGAAAATAAGAATTTGTTCTTAACTGACTTGCCTAGTTAAATAAAGGTAAAATAGGTGTAGTGGAGACCATAGAAGAACTTGTGTTGGTTTACCAAACCTAGCCATGAAGTCTCTATCCTAGTTGGTACAAACACTTCTGCCTGTGAAGAGAAAGGAGGTGAAGGCTTCCTGAGCACACTACTATGGGACTTCTCAATCCAGGCGCCGACAGAGATGGCAGCCTCGCTTCACGTTCTAAGGAAACTATGCAGTATTTTGTTTTTTTATGTTTACTTCTTACATTGTTACCCCGGGAAATATTACGTTTTATTACATACAACCGGGAGGAACTATTGGATATAAGAGCAACGTCAACTTACCAACATTACGACCAGGAATACGACTTTCCCGAAGCGGATTCTCTGTTTGGTCCACCAACCAGGACAATAGACTGGATCCCAGCCGGCGACTTAAAACAACGGCGGCGCAGGAGAAGGGGGGAACACAGCGGTCTTCTGGTGAAGCTACGTAGACGGGCGCATCGTGCACCTCTCCCGAGTATTCTAATTGCCAATGTCCAGTCCAGTCTCTGGACAACAAAGTGGATGAAATCAGAGCAAGGGTTGCCTTCCAGAGAGACATCCGAGACTGCAACGTTCTTTGCTTCACGGAAACATGGCTCACTCAGGACACGTTATCTGAGTCGGTACAGCCACCTGGTTTCTCCACGCATCGCGCCGACAGAAACAAACATCTATCTGGTAAGAAGAAGGGCGGGGGTGTTTGTCTTATGATTAACGAGACGTGGTGTGATCATAACAACATACAGGAACTCAAGTCCTTTTGTTCACCTGACATAGAATTCCTTACAATCAAATGCAGACCACATTATCTACCAAGAGAATTCTCCTCGATTATAATCACAGCCGTGTACATCCCCCCTCAAGCTGACACATCGACGGCACTGAAAGAAATTAATTGGACTCTATGTAAATTGGAAACCACATATCCTGAGGCTGCATTTATTGTGGTTGGGGATTTTAATAAGGCTAATTTGAAATCAAGGCTCCCGAAATTTTATCAGCATATCGAATGTGCCACCCGGGCTGGTAAAATCCTGGATCATTGTTATTCTAACTTCCGTGATGCATACAAGGCTATTCTCCACCCTCCTTTCGGCAAGTCTGACCATGACTCCATTTTGTTGCTCCCAGCCTACAGACGCCCGTTCTCAGGTCTGTTCAACGCTGGTCCGACCAATCTGATTCCATGCTGCAAGATTGCTTTGAGCACGTGGACTGGGACATGTTCCGGATAGCATCGGACAACAACATTGATGTATATGCTGATTCGGTGAGCGAGTTTATTAGCAAGTGCATCAGTGATGTTGTACCCATAGCAAATATTAAAACCTTCCCCAACCAGAAACCGTGGATTGATGGCAGCATTCGCGCAAAACTGAAAGCGCGAACCACTGCTTTTAACCAGGGTAAGGCTACCGGAAACATGACTGAATACAAACAGTGTAGCTATTCCCTTCGCAAGGCAATCAAACAAGCTAAGCGTCAATATAGAGACAAAGTAGAGTCACAATTCAACGGCTCAGACACAAGAGGAATGTGGCAGGGTCTACAGTCAATCACGGACTACAAAAAGAAAACCAGCCCCGTTGCGGACCATGACGTCCTGCTCCCAGACAAACTA
>QNTS01008994.1:55841-68064 GCA_003317085.1 Hucho hucho | reverse complement strand
AATCTGTCGTTCTGCCCCTGAACAAGGCAGTTAACCCACTGTTCCCCGGCGCCGAAGAAGTGGATGTTGATTAAGGCAGCCCCCCGCACCTCTCTGATTCAGAGGGGTTGGGTTAAATGTGGAAGACACATTTCAGTTGAAGGCATTCAGTTGTACAACTGACTAGGTATCCCCTTTCCCTAATAAACCTTACGAGATTACCCAGACTATTTACATTGCCTGCCTGCCGCCTTTGTTTTTACACTGCTGCTACTTACTGTTTCTTATCTATGCAGTCAGTCACTTTACCCCTACCTACATGTACCCCCAACTGGGTACCAGTACCCCCTGTATATAGCCTCGGTAATGTTATTTTATTGTGTTACTTTTGATTTTATATTTTATCTAGTAAATATTATTTAGTAAATATATTTATTGAACTGAATTGTTGGTTAAGGGCTTGTAAGTAAGCATTTCACGGTACAACACCTGTTGTATTCGGCGCATGTGACAAATACAATTTGATTATGTCCAAGTATTGATTTTCTACATTTGTATTTGTATTTATTAGGGATCCCCATTGCCAAGGCAGCAGCTACTCTTCCTGGGGTCCAAACACATTAAGGCACTTACCTCACACATAAAACAGAAGATTAAACAGTACGTCATATAACATTACACCACTACATATCTACAATACCAACTGTATAATACCACCATACAACAATATTACAATGTACGTGTGTGTGCGTATGCGTGTGTCTGTACCTGTGTGTCTCTTCACTCCCTGCTGTTCCATAAGGTGTATTTGTATCTGTTTTTTAAATCAGATTCTACTGCTTCATCCGTTACCTCCTAAATAGATCCACAGACGATGCAATCGCCATCGCACTGCAAACTGCCCTATCCCATCTGGACAAGAGGAATACCTATGTAAGAATGCTGTTCATTGACTAACACTCAGCCTTCAACACCATAGTAACCTCCAAGCTCATCATTAATCTCGGGGCCCTTGGTCTGAGCCCTACCCTGTGCTACTGGGTCCTGGACTTCCCACAGGAAAGCCAAAAACATAGAAGGACATCAACCACCCAAGCCACGGCCTGTTGCACTGAGATACAGTGCCTTAGACCACTGCGTCACTCGGGAGCCCTCTAGGAGCACTTATCTAGGATCAGGTCCCTCCCTGTCCATTTAATGTTTTTTAATTATGATCTAAAAGGCAAAATTACCTTGATCAGTGTTCCTATTTTCAGTAGCTTTATCAATGCAGAAGGGCATTTTTTACAAGGAGTACATGTGCTCCTAAGTTGACATTTTCTGGAGGACAAAGAAATTTAGGAACACGAAAGTATTTGAGGAATAGTGTTTTTATGATAAGAATTGACTAAAAGTTTATGAAAAAAAGGTTTTTGGAGTGTTTAATGTTCAATCAATTACAATGTACCCTAAATATTTGAGTCACTTAGGTGAAACAAAAATGTTCAGCTGCCCCTTTAAGGGGCGGGCCATTACCATTGTAACGGTGGGAATGCATGTCTGTCTGTGATAGATGAGATTCTATGACATGTCTCTTCGCTAGCAGTTGAGCAATTAACCTAGCGTGTGAACAAAATTATGTAAATAGCCAAGAAACACAAGGACAAAGCCGCATTTAAGGAGACTTTCGGGTAAATTTGACCAACTTCTATGCCCGTTCGCTTCTACTCATGGTGTGATTGTGATAACGTACAGAAACTCAAGTGCTTTTGTTCACCTGACCTAGAATACCTCATAATCAAGTGCCGACCGTATTACCTCCCAAGAGAATTGTCTTCGGTTATAGTCACAGACATGTATATTCCACCTCAAGCCAATACCACGACGGCCTTCAGGGAACTACACTGGACTTTGTGCAAACTGGAAACCACATATCCTGAGGCTGCATTTATCATATCTGGGGATTTTAACAAAGCAAATTTGAGAAAACGCTACAGAAGTTCTGTCAACACATTTGACTGGAGTAGTCACGCTGGAAAAACGCTCGACCACTGCTTCTCCCCCTCCCGGGATGCCTACAAGGCCCTCCCCCGCCCTCCCTTCGGCAAATCAGATCACAACTCCATTTTGCTCATCCCTTCCTATAGGCAGAAAATAAAACAGGAAGTACCCGTGCTAAGGTCTATTCAACACTGGTGTGACCAATCAGAATCCATGCTTCAAGATTGTTTTGATCACGCAGACTGGGATATGTTCCAGGTAGC
Organism: Hucho hucho; assembly: GCA_003317085.1. Classification (NCBI taxonomy): domain Eukaryota; kingdom Metazoa; phylum Chordata; class Actinopteri; order Salmoniformes; family Salmonidae; genus Hucho; species Hucho hucho. The sequence continues at coordinate 65,842 of QNTS01008994.1, read as the reverse complement.
CTCTGAGAATAACATTGACGTAAACACGGACATGGTGACTGAGTTCCTCAGGAAGTATATAGGGGATGTTGTTCCCACTGTGACTATTAAAACCTACCCAAACCAGAAACCATGGATAAATGTCAGCATTCGCACAAAATTGAAAGCGCGAACCATACATTTAACCATGGCGACTGGGAATATGGTTGAATACAAACAGTGTAGGTATTCCCTCCGTAAGGCAATCAATCAGGCAATGTGTCAGTACAGAGACAAAGTGGAGTCGCAATTGAACGGCTCAGACACGAGATTACAGACAGTGATGGATTACATAGGGAAAACCAGGCACGTCGCAGACACCAACGTCTTGTTCCCGGACAAGCTGAACACCCTTTTCACCCGCTTTGAGGATAACACAGTGCCACCGACGCGGCCCGCTCCCAAGGACTGTGGGCTCTCGTTCTCTGTGGCCGAAGTGATTAAGACATTTTAAACGTGTTAACTCTCGCTACCAGCCCAGACGGCATCCCTAGCTGCATCCTCAGAGCATGTGCAGACCAGCTGGCTGGTGTGTTTACGGACATATTCAATCTCTCCCTACACCAGTCTGCCGTCCCCACTTGCTTCAAGATGTCCACCATTGTTCCTGTACCCAAGGAAGCAAAGGTAACTGAACTAAATGACTATCGCCCCATAGCACTCACTTCTGTCATCATGAAGTGCTTTGAGAAACTAGTTAAGCATCATATCACCTCTACCTTACCTGAAACCCTAGACCCACTTCAATTTGCATACCGCCCCAATAGATCTACAGACGATGCAATCGCCATCGCACTGCCTTATCCCATCTGGACAAGAGGAATACCTATATAAGAATGCTGTTCATTGACTGTAGCTCAGCATTCAACACCATAGTACCCTCCAAGCTCATCAATAAGCTTGGGGCCCTGGTTCTGAACCCCGCCCTGTGCAACTGGGTCCTGGACTTCTTGACGGGCCGCCCCCAGGTGATGAAGGTAGGAAACACCTCCACTTTACTGATCCTCAACACAAGGGCCCCACAAGGGTGCGTGCTCAGCCCCCTCCTGTACTCCCTGTTCACCCCTGACTGCTTGGCTATGCACGCCTCCAACTCAATCATCAAGTTTGCAGACGACACAACAGTGTTAGGCCTGATTACCAACAATGACAAGACCGCCTACAGTTAGGAGGTGAGGGCCCTGGTGTAGTGGTGCCAGGAAAAACCTCTCCCTCAACGTCAACAAAACGAAGGAGCTGATCGTGGACTTCAGGAAACAGCAGAGGGAGCACCCCCTATCCATATCGATGGGACAGCAGTGGAGAAGGTAGATAGTTTTAAGTTCCTCTGCGTACACATCACTGACAACCTGAAATGGTCCACCCACACAGACAGTGTGGTAAAGAAGGCGCCACAGAAGGCTGACGAAATTCGGCTTGGACTCTAAGACCCTCACAAACTTTTACAGATGCACAATTGAGAGCATCCTGTCGGGCTGTATCACCGCCTGGTACTGCAACTGCACCGCCCGCAACCGCAGGGGTCTCCAGAGGGTGGTGCGGTCTGCCCAACGCATCACAGGGGGCACACTGCCTGCCCTCCAGGACACCTACAGCACCCGATGTCACAGGAAGGCCAAAAAGATAACCAAGGACATCAACCACCCGAGCCACGGCCTGTTCACCCCACTACCATCCAGAAGGCAAAGTCAGTACAGGTGCATCAAATCTGGGACCGAGAGAATGAAAAACAGCTTCTATCTCAAGGCCATCAGACTGTTAAATAGCCATCACTAACCGGCTACCACCCGGTTACTCAACCCTGCACCTTAGAGGCTGCTGCCCCATATACATAGACACACTGGTCACTGGTCACTTTAATAATGTTTACGTACTGCTTTACTCATTTCATATGTATATACTGTATTCTATTCTTCTGTATTTTAGTCAATGCCACTCCGACATTGCTCGTCCTAATATTTATATATTTCTTAATTCCATTCTTTTACATTTGTGTGGATTGTTGTGAATTGTTAGATATTACTGTACTTTTGGAGCTAGGAACACAATCTTTTCGCTACACCTGCAATAACATCTGCTAAATATGTGCATGTAACCAATACAATGTGATTTTCATTTTGAAAATGAATCTTTCAGCACTTCACCTAGTGCGCTCAGCCCCCCCAGGCATTTTTGCTGCTTTTAGGCACATGAAATTTGCAACAGGATGAGTACCACTAGGCTATCAAAGATTCTTACAGGCTTCACAGGGCTTCACAGGCAAGGATATTGCTGCCAGTAAGATTGCACCTAAATAAACCATTTATCGGATCATCAAGAACTTATGTGTCATTCTCAAAACCTTTGGCCACAACTGTATATTCACCATTGACATTTTCTAACCTTTATTTAACTAGGCAAGTCAGTTAAAACTTCTTCAGGATTGGTGGGTCCCCTGCGGGACGGTTGAGCTAACGTAGGCTAATGCGATTGCCATGAGGTTGTAAGTCACAATAACATTTCCTGGGACATAGACATATCTGATATTGGCAGAAAGCTTAAATTCTTGTTAATCTAACTGCACTGTTCAATTTACAGTAGCTATTACAGTGAAATAATACCATGCTATTGTTTGAGGAGAGTGAACAGTTGTGAACATGAAAAGTTATTAATAAACAAATTAGGCACATTTGGGCAGACTTGATACAAAAAAAATGCAATGGTTCATTGGATCAGTCAAAAAATGTTACACATAAATATAAATAGCACCTGGGCTGGAATAATACATTATGGCTTTTCTCTTGCATTTCAAAGATGATGGTACAAAAAAATGGTACAATTTTTTTTTTTCTTCTTTGTATTATCTTTTACCAGATCTATTGTGTTATATTCTCCCACATTCCTTTCACATTTCCACAAACTTCAAAGTGTTTCCTTTCAAATGGTAACAAGTAAATGCATATCCTTGTTTCAGGGCCTGAGCTACAAGCAGTTAGATCTGGGTCATTTTAGGAGAACATTGAAAACAAAGGGGCTGATTCTTAGTTAAGAACAAATTCTTATTTACAATGACGGCCTACCGGGGAACAGTGGGTTAACTGCCTTGTTCAGGGGCAAAATTACAGATTTTTACCTTGTCAGCTCTGGGATTCGATCCACCAACCTTTCAGTTACTGGCCCAACGCTCTAACCACTAGGCTACCTGCCGCCTACCCCAACCAAACCCTAACGACGGCTGGGCAAATTGTGTGCCGCCCTACGAGACTCCCAATCACGTCCGGTTGTGATACAGCCTGGAATCGAACCAGGGTCTGTAGTGACGCCTCTAGCATTGAGAAGCATGCGCTTGACTTCCGTCATCATGAAGTGCTTTGAGAGACTAGTCAAGGATCATATCACCTCCATCCTACCTGACACCTAGACCCCTTCCAATTTGCTTACCGTCCCAATAGGTCCACAGATGATGCAATCTCTATTCCACTCCACACTGCCCTTTCCCACCTGGACAAAAGGAACACCTGCATGAGAATGCTATTCATTAACTACAGCTCAGCGTTCAACACCACAGTGCCCTCAAAGCTCATCACTAAGCTAAGGACCCTGGGACTAAACACCTCCCTTTTTATTTTTTACCTTTATTTAACTAGGCAAGTCAGTTAAGAACAAATCCTTATTTTCAATGACGGCCTAGGAACAGTAGGTTAAAACTACCTAGGGATCAGCAGCAGTGGTGTCGGTTTTGGAGTCTGGCGTGCCCAAAGTAAAATGCCTGCCACTCAGGCCCAGAAATTAGGATATGCACATAATTAGTACTATTGGATAGAAAACACTCTGAAGTTTCTAAAACTGTTAGAATAATGTCTGTGAGTATAACAGAACTGATATAGCAGGCAAAAACCCGAGGAAAATTCATCCGGATTTGCAGTTTGTTTTTTTTTGACCTTTTTCTCCTGTCTGCCTATAGGATTCAATGTTAGGTAGGACTTAGACTGCAGTACCTATGGCTTACACTGGATGTCAACAGTCTTTAGACAGGGTTTCATGACCTTAGGCTGAATTAGAAGCCAACAGAAGAAGAACTTAAACGTGGACACCGGAACTCAATAGAATGACATGCGCGTTCACTGTCTCGCACGCTCTGTGTTTTTTTCCTTTCCTATCGTTCACGTTATCGTCCGGTTGAAATATTATAGTAAATATACATAAAAGGATACCTAAGGATACATTAAAAATGATGTTTGATTTGTTTGGACAAAGTTGATAGGTATAGTTTGAACGCGTTCTCTTCACGGGTCAATGGGCGACTCGACGGTGGATTTTCTGAACATAACGCGCCAACCAAACTGAGATTTATGGATATAATAAATGACTTTCTAACAAAATAACCATTGGATGTCTTCGTTGGACACTTGGGATGCCCTCAGCAGAAGTTCTTCGAAAGGTAAGTGATTTATTTTAGCTCTTATATGGGTTTTGTGTGACCCGCGCTGGATATGAATTTATGCTAATGTGGAAAATAGGAGAGGTGCTATCCTCAAACAATCAAAAGTTGTGCTTTCGCCGTGAAGCCTTTTTTAAATCTGACAACGCTGTGATATTGTCAAGAATCAGAGCTTTTGATGACTATGCAACACTTGTATATTGATGAATATTTAATAATTCAACTTGTGGATTTTGGCACCTTATATTTCACTGGGTAGTGTCAGGAATGGGGCGCTAGCGCCCCAGTGCTCCTTAATTCTCCCCAAGAGGTTAAGTGCCTTATTCAGTGGCAGAACGACAGATTTTTACCATGTCAGCTCAGGGATTTGATCTTGCAACTTTTTGGTTACTAGTCCAACGCTCTAACCACTAGGCTACCTGCCACCCCCGCTCCCTCTACAACTGGATCCTGGACTTCCTGGCGGGCCGCCCCCAGGTGGTAAGGGTAGGTAACAACACATCCGCCACGCTGATCCTCAACACAGGGGCCCCTCAAGGGTGCGTGCTCAGTCCCCTCCTGTACTCCCTGTTCACTCATGACTGCACAGCCAGGCATGACTCCAACACAATCATTAAGTTTGCAAATGACAACAATGGTAGGCCTGATCACCGACAACAATGAGAGGCTATAGGGAGGAGGTCAGAGACCTGGCCATGTGGTGCCAGGACAACAACCTCTCCCTCATCGTGATCAAGACAAAGGAGATGATTGTGGACTACAGGAAAAGGAGGACCGAGCACGCCCCCATTATCATCGACGGGGCTGTAGTGAAGCAGGTTGAGAGCTTCAAGTTTCTTTGTGTCCACATCACCAACAAACTAACATGGTCCAAGCACACCAAGACAGTATTTGCAATGCACCCCCCCTCTTTTACACCGCTGCTACTCTCTGTTGTAATCATCTATACATAGTCACTTTACTAACTCTACCTACATGTACATATTACCTCAATTACCTTGACTAACCGGTGCCCCCGCACATTGACTCTGTACCGGTACCCCCTGTAAATAGTCTTGCTATTGTTATTTTACTGCTGCTCTTTAATTACTTGTTACTTTAATTCTTATTATATTTGTACTGCATTGTTGGTTAGGGGCTAGATTTGGGCCGCTGCGGGGCCTTTGACTGCTGCGCAACTCTAGAGACCCTTATTTCATTCTGATTCTTATTTCTTATTATCACACAGGCTCCATGTACACTCACTGGACTCTAAATACACATACTACACTGACACTCCAACACACTCCAATACACAAAAAACACACACACATTCACATTCCTTCACACTCTTCACATACACTGCTGCTACTCTCTGTTATTATCTATGCATAGTCACGTTACCACTACCTACATGAACATATTATCTTAATTACCTCGACTCACCATTACCCCTGCACATTGACCCGGTACCGGTACACCCTGTATATAGCTTTGTTATTGGTTGTGTTACTATTTTTCAGTTGTTTTTTTCAACTCTGCATTGTTGATTAAGGGCTCAGAAGTACGCATTTCACGGGAACCTGTTGTATTCGGCACATGTGACAAATAATATTTGATTTGATCATTAGTTACAGCAGTATACAGCATCATTAGTTACAGCAGTATACAGCATCATCAGTTATAGCAGTATACAGCATCATTAGTTACAGCAGTATACAGCATCATTAGTTACAGCAGTATACAGCATCATTAGTTACAGCAGTATACAGCATCATTAGTTACAGCAGTATACAGCATCATTAGTTACAGCAGTATACAGCATCATTAGTTACAGCAGTATACAGCATCATTAGTTACAGCAGTATACAGCATCATCAGTTATAGCAGTATTGGGCACGATGACATCATCATCTGTCTCACTAGAACATATAGAACCTTCAGCACATGTTTAGACAGGAGTTCTACTCCAACACTGTTGCTCCAATAACCCGTCATCTGCAGATGGAAAACATTTATATCAAGCTAGATGCATCAGCAATTAAGCAACTCAAATAACGTGACACCTTAAACAAGGTTACTGACTGCATCAACGAGTATCCAACAACACATTTGTGACTCGTTTCAGGAAACGAAGCGTATGTCGCAGGTCACTACTTCACAGGAGAGGCAGAAATGCCTTCTGGAACATGTCAACTTTCATGTGCCTTAATAACAAACGTGTATGCCATCTGTAAATACAAATAAAATTATGAGCCTAGTTGGTTTAGCCACAGAAAAAGTGAGCAACCTTCCCGCTAGCCACGATTGGCTGAGATAATAAGTGGGCTGGACATGCCGAGAGATGGGTTCGGATTGGTATAGCACGATTCTGTCTATTTGAGCTGGTCCGTATGTGTAGGTAATCCTGTCTAACGCGGCTTTAAAAAATATATGTTATCATCACGTAGTAGAACTGCATAAGTGTTGCTCTCCACTTTCTGGAGGACCGAGTTTTGAAACCATTGGAATAAGAGTATGATAGCTAAGGAGATGGAGAAAACACCTGTCTCTGGATTACATCTTCAAACTAAGGGCAACCGTGGCATCCGTGACAGGGAGAGGTGTTCATCCATGATGTATACGGGTAAGATAGTCAAGCCTAGCTACATTTTCAGATATTACACGTTTCAAATTTTGACAGAAAGGCGATTCCATTTCAAGTTAATGTGTACTGTTAGCTGGCTGTCTTGCTAGCTAACATTACGTGTATGACCTTATTATTCGTATCTCAGAGCCATTTGCTTAGCTAGCTATAGCCTAATGTTATCTAGCTAACATTGAACCTGGTTGGTTAGCCACCAGCAGATTCACGCAGGGTAGTAACGTTATGAGTTGGGATTATGGTTCATTGTTTAGCTACCTGCAGATTCATGCAGGGTAGTAACGTTATGAGTTGGGATTATGGTTCATTGTTTAGCTACCTGCAGATTCATGCAGGGTAGTAACGTTATGAGTTGGGATTATGGTTCATTGTTTAGCTACCTGCAGATTCATGCAGGGTAGTAACGTTATGAGTTGGGATTATGGTTCATTGTTTAGCTAGCTGCAGATTCACGCAGGGTAGTAACGTTATGAGTTGGGATTATGGTTCATTGTTTAGCTAGCTGCAGATTCACGCAGGGTAGTAACGTTATGAGTTGGGATTATGGCTCATTGTTTAGCTAGCTGCAGATTCATGCAGGGTAGTAACGTTATGAGTTGGGATTATGGCTCATTGTTTAGCTACCTGCAGATTCATGCAGGGTAGTAACGTTATGAGTTGGGATTATGGTTCATTGTTTAGCTAGCTACAGGTTTAACAAAAGACTCTGTCTATGAAAGTAACCATTTCAATAGAATGTCACTGCGGCAACTGTTGATAGCCGTAGCTGGTAAATTTGCTCTGGCTATCTACTCCGATTTCAGAGCACTCTCGTCTGAGTGTGCCAGAGCGCAGAATAACTGAGGAATTTACGAACTCTCAAAACCCATTGAAAATGGCCGGTGTCAGTAAACGTTGGCTAAAAAACAAATTGTTGCCAGCAGCACAGTTGCAGTCACCAACACTCTGGATAACATTGGAACAGCCTAACCAGCTCTGCTAGGGCGAGGAAAATGGTCAGTGAACGGTTCTCTCACATTAGCCAGTTGAGTGCTCAACTGTTGTTAGGACAGAACGCTCGGATCAACCCTTAAAGAGATGGGTGGGGCTAAAGCTTGAGAGGGCGGGAACGATGTTGAATGGGCAGAGACAAAGAAGAGCTCTCCAAAAGGTACCAAAACATTCAAAGGCCATTTTCTCAAAAGTGAAGTTACAAGTTGATCAACTTTCAAAGCAGAATTACTTTCCCAATGTTCCTCAACTGTAGTGTATGATATACCATGTTGTAGCTCTGAGTCCCCACTTCAAATGTTGCTACATAAGACCGATTCAAGGCGGTCGGTCACATTTAGGACACATAATATAATGTATTATTTTACATTAACATGGTTGTCAGAGAAAGATGGCGTTCCATAGCTAAGTGAATGTGAGAAGAGTAGAGGGATGAAGTGAAAATCTGTTTTTTCCTTGGACACAGAGTGTCATGCTCAGCAGAGCGGATTGTGGCATTACCTTCAATAAGGGGCGAAGACAGGGTTAGGTTCTCTCATAAGTAAATTGTCATATTGGAAACTTCAGAGGCATGATACCTCAGAAGGATGTAGACCTTGGGCTAAGACAGAACACCCTATCAATATTAGGAACGTTTGTTTGGTGTGAGACACTTGGTAGTGACTCTGTACATACAATTTAGCCCTGTGCAACTGGGTCCTGGACTTCCTGACGGGCCGGCCCCAGGCGGTGAGGGTAGGAAACAACACCTCCACCCCGCTGATCCTCAACACTGGGGCCCCACAAGGGTGCGTTCTCAGCCCTCTCCTGTACTCCCTGTTTACCCATGACTGCGTGGCCAAGCACGCATCCAACTCAATCAAGTTTGCTGACGACACTACAGTGGTAGGCTTGATTACCAACAACGACGAGACGGCCTACAGGGAGGAGGTGAGGGCCCTCGGAGTGTGGTATCAGGAAAATAACCTCTCACTCAACGTCAACAAAACAAAGGAGATGATCGTGGACTTCAGGAAACAGGAGAGGGAGCACCCCCCTATCCACATCGGCGGGACAGTAATGGAGAATGTGGAAAGTTTTAAGTTCCTCGGCATACACATCACGGACAAACTGAATTGGTCCACCCACACAGACAGCGTGGTGAAGAAGGCACAACAGCGCCTCTTCAACCTCAGGAGGCTGAAGAAATTCGGTTTGTCACCAAAATCACTCACAAACTTCTACAGATGCACAATCGAGAGCATCCTGTCGGGCTGTATCACCGCCTGGTACGGCAACTGCTCCGCCCACAACCGTAAGGCTCTCCAGAGGGTAGTGAGGACTGCACAACGCATCACCGGGGGTAAACTACCTGCCCTCCAGGACACCTACACCACCCGATGTCACAGGAAGGCCAAAAAGATCATCAAGGACACAACCACCCGAGCCCCTGCCTGTTCACCCCGCTATCATCCAGAAGGCGAGGTCAGTACAGGTGCATCAAAGCTGGGACCGAGAGACTGAAAAACAGCTTCTACCTCAAGGCCATCAGACTGTTAAACAGCCATCACTAACATTGAGTGGCTGCTGCCAACATACTGACTTAAATCTCTAGCCACTTTAAATAATAGGATTGGATGTAACAAATGTATCACTAACCACTTTAAACAATTTTGTATATAATGTTTACATATCCGACATTACTCATATCAAATGTATACACTGTACTCTAAACCATCTACTGTATCTTGCCTATGCCGTTTGGCCATCGACTCAAATCTCTAGCCACTTTAATAATTATAATTGGATGAAATAATGTATCACTAGCCACTTTAAACAATGCCATTTATATAATGTTTACATATCCTACATTACTCATCTCATATGTATATACTGTACTCTGTACCATCTACTGCATCTTGCCTACGCCGGTCAGCCATCGCTCATCCATATATTTATATGTACATACTC
>QNTS01008994.1:3873-14197 GCA_003317085.1 Hucho hucho | reverse complement strand
TACTATTATACTATTGTTCCTAGGTCCTGGCAGGACCTAGGAACAATAGTATAATAGTATCACTGAATTGGGGCGACAGGTAGCCTAGTGGTTAGAGCGTTGGGCCAGTCACAGAAAGGTTGCTAGATCGAATCCCCGAGCTCACAAGGTTCTTAACTGACTTGCCTAGTTAAATAAAGGTTAAATCAATGTTTTTTTTAAATCCAGGACAATAGTATCTCTTGACCAATTCATGAAAATAATCATGGCCTCTAAACCTTCCTGCTGCATTGTGGACCCTATTCCAACTAAACTACTGAAAGAGCTGCTTCCTGTGCATGGCACTCCTATGTTGAACATAATAAATGGCTCCCTATCCATCGGATGTGAACCTGACTCACTAAAAAAGTGGCAGTAATAAAGCCTCTCTTGAAAAAGCCAAACCTTGACCTGGAAAATCTAATAAACTATTGGCCTACAGTACCAGTCAAAAGTTTGTACACACTTACTCATTCAAGGGTTTACTTTTATTTTTACTATTTTCTACATTGTAGAATAATAGTGACACATTTTACATGTTCCTATCCAATTGTGTTTTTTTGTTCGTTTCTTTGCGTTGTTTGTAACGTATTTTTTGTAACTTATTTTGTACATAATGTTGCTGCTACCGTCTCTTATGACCGAAAATAACTTCTGGACATCAGAACTGTGATTACTGACCAGAGACTGGCAGAATCCTTTTTTTCCGTTAACGAGCCCAACGTGAAGGACATACTGCTTTCCCGGGAACAGGCCCAGATCCCCGTCATTTGCGTGACGAGAAGGCAGAGGAAAAGGGTCCGGAGGGCGGGCTACCTTCTGAGAATTGGTAGGCGATCGAATAACTCCCTACTTCCTTCCATTCTGCCAGCAAACATGCACTCTCTGGAGAATAAAACAGATGACCTATAAGTTATGCTTCACGCAGTCGTGAATGACGACATTATCAACATACAGCTGGCTGGTTCTATGCTGTATCGGCGGGATAGAACAGCGGCGTCTGGTAAGACAAGGGGCGGCGATCTATGTATTTTTGTAAATAACAGCTGGTGCACGATATCTAAGGAAGTCTCAAGGTTTTGCTCCCCTGAAGTAGAGCATCTCATGATAAGCTGTAGACCACACTATCTACCCACAGAGTTATATTTTTCGTAGCTGTCTACATACCATCACAGACTGATGCTGGCACTAAGACCGCACTCAATGAGCTGTATTCCGCCATAAGCAAACAGGACAACGCTCACCCAGAGGAGGTGCTCCTAGTGCCGGGGACTTGCAATGAAACTTAAAATCGGTCTTAACAAATTTCTATCAGCATGTTAAATGTGCAACCAGAGGGAAAAAAAGGCTGGACCACCTTTACTCCACACACAGAGACGCATACAAAGCTCTCCCTCACCCTCCATTTGGCAAATCTGACCATAATTCTATCCTCCTGATTCCTGCTTACAAGCAAGAATTAAAGCAGGAAACACCAGTGACTCGGTCTATAAAAAAGTGGTCAGATGAAACAGATGCAAAGCTACAGGACTGTTTTGCAGCACAGACAGGAATATGTTCCGGGATTCCTCCGATGGCATTGAAGAGTTCACTGGGTTTATCAATAAGTGCATCGATGACATCGTCCCCACAGTGACAGTACGTACATACCTAAACCAGAAGCCATGGATTACAGGCAACATCCGCACTGAGCTAAAGACTAGAGCTGCTGCTTTCAAAGAGCGGGACTCTAACCCGGAAACTTATAACAAATCTATGCCCTCCGACGAACCATCAAACAGGCAAAGCGTCAATACAGGACTAAGATCGAATCATACTACAACAGCTCTGAAGCTCGTTGGATGTGGCAGAGCTTGCAAACCATTACAGACTACAAAGGGAAGCACAGCCAAGAGCTGCCCAGTGACACGAGCCTACCAGACGAGCTAAACTAGTTCTATGCTCGCTTCGAGGCAAATAACACTGAAACATGCATGAGAGCACCAGCTGTTCCAGAAGAATGTGTGATCACGCTCTCCGCAGACGATGTGAGTAAGACCTTTAAAACAGGTCAACAGTCACAAGGCCGCAGGGACAGACGAATTACCAGTATGTGTACTGCGAGCATGCGCTGACCAACTGGCAAGTGTCTTCACTGACATTTTCAACCTCTCCCTGTCCGAGTCTGTAATACCAACATGTTTTAAGCAGACCACCATAGTGCCTGTGCCCAAGAACACTACGGTAACCTGCCTAAATGACTACCGACCAGGAGCACTCAGGTCTGTAGCCATGAAGTGCTTTGAAAGGCTGGTCATAGCTCACATCAACACCATTTCCCAGAAACCCTAGACCCACTCCAATTTGCATACTGCCCTAACAGATCCACAGATGATGCAATCTCTATTACACCTCACACTGCCCTTTCCCACCTGGACAAAAGGAACACCTATGTGAGAATGCTATTCATTGACTACAGCTCAGCGTTCAACACCATAGTGCCCTCAAAGCTCATCAATAAGCTAAGGACCCTGGGACTGAACACCTCCCTCTGCAAATGGATCCTGGACTTCCTGACGGACCGCCCCCAGGTGGTAAGGGTAGGTAACAACTCATCTGCCAAGCTGATCCTCAACACAGGGGCCCCTTGTGCTCAGTCCCCTCCTGTACTCCCTGTTCACTCATGACTGCACGACCAGGCATGAAACCAACACCATCATTAAGTTTGCCGATGACACAACAGTGGTATGCCTGATCACAGACAACGATGAGACAGCCTATAGGGAGATCAAGAGTCCTGGCCATGTGGTGCCAGGACAACAACCGCTCCCTCAACGTGATCAAGACAAAGGAGATGATTGTGGACTACAGGACAAAGAGGACCGAGCACGCCCCCATTCTCATCGACGTGGTGGAGCAGGTTGAGAGCTTCAAGTTCCTTGGTGTCCACATCACCAACAAACTAACATGGTCCAAGCACACCAAGACAGTCGTGAAGAGGCCACGACAAAACCTTTTCCCCCTCAGGAGACTGAAAAGAATTGGCATGGGTCCTCAGATCCTCAAAAGGTTCTACAGCTGCACCATCGAGAGCATCCTGACTGGTTGCAGGACCTCTATACCAGGCGGTGTCAGAGGAAGGCCCTAAAAAATGTCAAAGACTCCAGCCACCCTAGTCATAGACTGTTCTATCTGCTACCGCATGGCAAGCGTAACCGGAGTGCCAAGTCTAGGTCCAAGAGGCTTCTAAACAGCTTCTAGCCCCAAGCCATAAGACTCCTGAACATCTAATCAAATGGCTACCCAGACTATTTGCATTGCCCNCCCCCCCCCCCCCCCCCCCTTTTACACCGCTGCTACTCTCTGTTATTATCTATGCATAGTCACTTTAACAATTCTACCTACATGTACATATTACCTCAATTACCTTGACTAACCAGTGCCCCTGCACATTGACTCTGTACCGGTACCCCCTGTATATAGTCTCGCTATTGTTATTTTACTGCTGCTCTTTAATTACTTGTTACTTTTATTTCTTATTCTTATTTTTTTACTGCATTGCTGGTTAGGGGCTCGTAAGTAAGCATTTCACCTGTTGTATTCGGCGCATATGACTAATAAAATTTGATACTATGAAATAACACATATCGAAGCTTCATGAGGAATGCTTTTCCAACAGTCTTGAAGGAGTTCCCACATATGCTGAGCACTTGTTGGCTGCTTTTCCTTCACTCTGCGGTCCAACTCATCCCAAACCATCTCAATTGGGTTGAGGTCAGGTGATTGTGGAGGCCAGATCTGATGCAGCACTCCATCACTCTCCTTCTTGGTCAAATAGCCCTTACACAGCCTGGAGGTGTGTTTTGGGTCTTTGTCCTGTTGAAAAACAAATGATAGTCCCACTAAGCGCAAACCAGATGGGATGGCGTATCACTGCAGAATGCTGTGGTAGCCATGCTGGTTAAGTGTGCCTTGAATTCTAAATAAATCACCAACAGTGTCACCAGCAGAACACCCCCACACCATCACACCTCCTCCTCCATGCTTCACGGTGGGAACCACACATGCGGAGATCAACCATTCACCTACTCTGCGTCTCACAAAGACACGGCGGTTGGAACCAAAAATCTCAAATTTGGACTCATCAGACCAAAGGACAGATTTCCACTGGTGTAATGTCCATTGCTCGTGTTTCTTGGCCCATGCAAGTCTCTTCTTATTATTGGTGTCCTTTAGTAGTGGTTTCTTTGCAGCAATCCGACCATGAAGGCCTGATTCACGCAGTCTCCTCTGAACAGTTGATGTTGAGATGTGTCTGTTACTTGAACTCTGTGAAACATTTATTGGGCTGCAATCTGAGGTGCAGTTAACTCAAATTAACTTATCCTCTGCAGCAGAGGTAACTCTGGGTCTTCCTTTTCTGTGGTCGGTCCTCATGAGAGACAGTTTCATCATAGTGATTGATGGTTTTTGCGACTGCACTTGAAGAAACTTTCAAAGTTCTTGACATTTTCTGGACTGACTGACCTTCATGTCTTAAAGTAATGATTTCTCTTTGCTTATTTGAGCTGTTCTTGAGATAATATGGACTTGGTCTTTTACAAAATAGGGCTATCTTCTGTATACTACCCCTACCTTGTCACAACACAACTGATTAGCTCAAACGCATTAAGAATTAAAGAAATTCCACAAATTACATTTTAACAAGGCACACCTGTTAATTAAAATGCATTCCAGGTGACTACCTCATGAAGCTGGTTGAGAGAATGCCAAGAGTGTGCAAAGCTGTCATCAAGGCAAAGGGTGGTTACTTTTCAGAATAATTTGTTGTACACTTTTTGGGTTACTACATGATGTGTTATTTCATAGTTGTGATGTCTTCACTATTAATCTACAATGTAGAACATAGTAAAATAAAGAAAAACCCTTGAATGAGTAGGTGTGTCCAAACTTTTGACTGGTACTGCATATCGACTCTCCAATTCCTCTCAAAAAATGTTTTTAAAGCTGTTGCACAGCAAGTCAATGCCTTCCTGAAGACAAATAATGTATACGAAACGCTTCAGTATGGTTTTAGACCCCTTCATAGTACTGAGTCTCCCCTCGTGAAAGTGGTAAATTGACCTTTTAATGAAGTCAGACCAAGGCTCTGCATCTGTCCTCGTGCTCCTGGACTTCAGTGCTGCTTTTGACACCATCGATCACCACATTCTTTTGGAGAACCTAATCGAGCTGCACGGACAAGTTCTTGCCTGGTTTAGATGTTTTCTGTCGGAAAGATATCAGTTTGTCGCTGTGGATGGTTTGTCCTCTGACAAATCAATGGTAAGTTTCGATGTTCCTCAAGGTTCCGTTTTAGGACTACTATTGTTTTCACTCATATATATATATATATTCTACCTCTTGGTGATGTCATTAGGAAACACAATGTTAACTTTCACTGCTGTACATTTCGATGAAACATGGTGAAGCCCCAAAATTACCTTCCCTGGAAGCCTGTGTTTCAGACATAAGGGAGTGGACGGAGGCAAATGTTCTACTTCTAAACTGGGACAAACCAGAGATGCTAGTTCTAGGTCCCAGGAAACAAAGAGATCTGCTGTTGTATCTGACAGTTCATCTGGATGGTTGTACAGTCGTCTCAAAACTGAAGGACCTCGGCGTTACTCTGGACCCTGATCTCTCTTTTGACAAACATATCAAGGATATTTCAAGGAAAGCTTTTTTTCCATCTTCGCAAAATTCAAAAGTCATAAACTTTTTATCAAAAAATGATGCAGCTAATCCATGCTTTTGTCATTTCTAGATTAGACTACTGCAATGCTCTACTCTCCGGCTACCTGGATAAAGCACTAAATAAACGTATTATTGCTAAACACGGCTGCTAGTGTCATGACTTCCACGAAGTCGGCTCCTCTCCTTGTTCGGGCGACGTTCGGCAGTCGGCGTCGCCAGTCTTCTAGCCATCGTCGATCCACATTTCATTTTCCATTTGTTTTGTCTGTGTTTTCCACACCTGGTTTCAATTCCCTCATTACATGTTTTGTATTTAACCCTCTGTTCCCCCATGTCTTTGTGTGGGATTGTTGTTTTAGTGCTTGTGCACATTATTTTTGGACTGGTGCGTTTCGGGGTATTTTGTGCCCATGTTCTCTCGTGTTGTTTAACCATTTGGGTGATATATATTAAACGACTACGAACATCACCAAGTTTTGCTCTCCTGCGCCTGACTTCTCTGCCACCAGTTACGCCACCCTTACAGCTAGAATCTTCCCTAGAACCAAATTGATCATATTACTCCAGTGCTAGCCTCTACACTGGCTTCCTGTTAAGGCTAGGGCTGATTTCAAGGTTGGACTACCTGGCCTGATGACTCCTGGCTGTCCCCAGTCCACCTGGCCGTGCTCCTGCTCCAGTTTCAACTGTTCTGCTTGCGGCTATGGAACCCTGACATGTTCACCGGACGTGCTACTTTGTCCCGGACCTGCTGTGTTCAACTCTCTCCCCCCTCTCGCACCTGCTGTCTTGACCTCTGAATGCTCGGCTATGAAAAGCCAACTGACATTTACTCCTGAGGTGCTGACCTGTTGAACCCTCTACAACCACTGTGATTATTATCTTGAAGAACAATCTGGCCTTAACGGCCATGTACTCTTAAAATCGCCACCCGGCACAGCCAGAAGAGGACTGGCCACACCTCAGAGCCTGGTTCCTCTCTAGGTTTCTTCCTAGGTTCCTGCCTTCCTAGGGAGTTTTTCCTAGCCACAGTGCTTCTACATCTGCATTGCTTGCTGTTTGGGTTTTAGGCTGGGTTTCTGTACAGCACCTTGTGACATCTGCTGATGTAAAAAGTGCTTCATAAATACATTTAGAGGGGACATAAAGGGGGTGTATTTTACTACAAATAGAAGGGATGCGTCTAAGAAGAGAGTAAGATAAAAACATTTGATTTAAGAGTTGATCAAATTGATATGTTATGGGTTGTCGATCTCAATCTGCAACAGAACCCATGGCATTAATTAAATATTTAAATACAGAACCCATGGCATCAATTCAAGATTTAAATACAGAACCCATGGCATCAATTCAAGATTTAAATACAGAACCCATGGCATCAATTCAAGATTTAAATAAAGAACCCATGGCATTAATTCAATATTGAAATACAGAACCCATGGCATCAATAACATATTTAAAAACAGATTCATGATACTCAAATGTCATGAAAAAACATTTGGTAAATTGTCTTAACCCACCTGTCTGAGGCTTAACTCCTCCCAGGACAGGAAACAGACCTCCAGGAAGTAGGAAGTGACTGGTCACACAGCTTCAAACAACACAGCATCTCCATGGTTACAACACTAACATGTCATCTCCACGGTTAAGGCAGATAAAGGCAGATAAATGTTTTTATCAAAATAAATCACTTTTGCAATGTGAAAACACAGAATCATACTCATAACTACACGTGGTTAATTACATCACTTATGTTTTGATCTGACTCCGCTGTGGGACAGAGCGGGGCCCCTGGCTCACACCCGGGAGGCAGCCCGGTTCCGAAACAAATCAACTTACTGATGGCCCTAACAGGTCATCAGTAGCTGTCTGGGTATAGTCTGATTCAGACTGAGGCCCCATGGCCCTAACAGGTCATCAGTAGCTGTCTGGGTATAGTCTGATTCAGACTGAGGACCCAGGGCCCTAACAGGTCATCAGTAGCTGTCTGGGTATAGTCTGATTCAGACTGAGGACCCAGAGCCCTATCAGGTCTTATTTTCTGTTATCATTACAATCTGAGGATTTTAAGACTAACCACTCTCATTCAACTGTAGTGTTTACCTGGGTCTGTCCTCTGGGTCTGTAGTGTTGCTGGGGTAGGTAACCATGTACTTCCTGTATACAGACTTAAACACAGCGTCCTGGTCCTCCCATTGGCGACTGCTGATCAGGTGGTTCTGTCCTGAGCCAATCACATTGCCGTCCTCGGTCTTCTGCAACACCTCAAATGGACTCTTCATGGTAGAGCCTGTCAAATATGACAGATACAATGTCTTCCTGTTATTCTCATGTTGATACAATGTATATCTGTTATTCTCATGTTGATACAATGTATATCTGTTATTCTCATGTTGATACAATGTATATCTGTTATTCTCATGTTGATACAATGTATATCTGTTATTCTCATGTTGATACAATGTATATCTGTTATTCTCATGTTGATACAATGTCTTTACAATATATATATTTTTTAACTACTCTGTTTGGTTACCGGTTCGTTCCACCTCAAAAAGCAAAAAGAGGATTTTGACACCAACAATCTCAGATTGTTCTGAAATACTTTCTGTTGTTAGAAACAGATAAGATTAGCATCCCTGCAACATTATTTTGTTGAAATATAATTTGACATCTGAGAAATTAAGCTAATTGATTGCAGCCAAATTGGCCTTAATTTATAGGATTCATATAATATTCAATAAATATTGTACCTAACATCTAATTTGGACCAAACCTTTTCTAACAATGAGTTCGGCATGAGGAATCCAAAGGAATGGTTAAAAGCCACCCAGACCCATAACCCCAACAACGACAATACAGGTTCTGACCAATAGATGGTGCTGATCATGCTATTAGGTGAAAATAGTTTGAAGACCCCCCCAATGTTAAAGGGATAGTTCACCCAAATTGCAAAATGACATTGGTTGTCTATTGACAAGGTGTGACAGCAACCCATGCTTGGGTTTTTCGGCCACTGTTTCAAAAGCTAACTTATTAGCATTTGTGGCACAAATTCAATGCAAGTCAGTTGTACTTATAATAGCATTTTCATGCTTCATGTTCATTAGAACACTATATAGGTAATAGGGGGCCATTTGGAAGGCAGCCATGTTTTACAAACTGTGAGACACATGCCACAAGAGGTCTCTTCACAGTCCCCAAGTCCAGAACAGACTATGGGAGGCGCAAAGTACTCCATAGAGCCATGACTACATGGAACTCTATTCCACATCAGGTAACTGATGCAGCAGGAGAACCAGATTTAAAAAGCAGGTAAAAATACACCTTCTGGAACAGCGGGACTGTGAAGTAACACAACCATAGGCACAGACACATGTATACAGTTGAAGTCAGAAGTTTACATACACTTAGGTTGGAGTCATTAAAACTTGTTTTTCAACCACTCCACAAATGTCTTGTTAACAAACTATAGTTTTGGCAAGTCGGTTAGGACATCTACTTTGTGTACGACACAAGTCATTTTTCCAACAATTGTTTACAGACAGATTATTTCACTGTATCACAATTCCAGTGGGTCAGAAGTTTACATACACTAAGTTGACTGTGCCTTTAAACAGCTTGGAAAATTCCAGGATGTATTTCAAGGCCTACCTTCAAACTCAGTGCCTCTTTGCTTGACATCATGGGAAAATCAAAAGAAATCAGCCAAGACCTCAGAAAAAAAATGGTAGACCTCCACAAGTCTGGTTCATCCTTGGGAGCAATTTCCATAAACACCATGGGACCACGCAGCCGTCATACCGCTCAGGAAGGAGACACGTTCTGTCTCCTAGAGATGAACATACTTTGGTGTGAAAAGTGCAAATCAATCCCAGAACAACAGCAAAGGACCTTGTGAAGATGCTGGAGGAGTATCTATATCCACAGTAAAATGAGTCCTATATAAACATAACCTGAAACGCTCAGCAAGGAAGAAGCCAGTTCCCCAAAACCGCCATAAAAAAGCCAGACTACGGTTTGCAACTGCACATGGGGACAAAGATCGTACTTTTTGGAGAAATGTCCTCTGGTCTGATGAAACAAAAATAGAACTGTTTGGCCATAATGACCATTGTTATGTTTGGAGGAAAAGGGGGGAGGCTTGCAAGCCGAAGAACACCATCCCAACCGTGAAGCATGGGGGTGGCAGCATCATGTTGTGGGGGTGCTTTGCTGCACGAGGGACTGGTGCACTTCACAAAATAGATGGCATCATGAGGCAGGAAAATTATGTGGATATATTGAAGCAACATCTCAAGACATCAGTCAGGAAGTTAAAGCTTGGTCGCAAATGGGTCTTCCAAATGGACAATGACCCCAAGCATACTTCCAAAGTTGTGGCAAAATGGCTTAAGGACAACAAAGTCAAGGTATTGGAGTGGCCATCACAAAGCCCTGACCTCAATCCTATAGAAAATTTGTGGGCAGAACTGAAAAAGCGTGTGCGAGCAAGGAGGCCTACAAACCTGACTCAGTTACACCAGCTCTGTCAGGAGGAATGGGCCAAAATTCACCCAACTTATTGTGGGAAGCTTGTGGAAGGCTACCC
>QNTS01008990.1:11495-29290 GCA_003317085.1 Hucho hucho | reverse complement strand
GCAGAGAAGAGAAAAACGATAGATTTAAAGTTCATTTCCAGCAATCCGACACATTTTGCAGTTATATCTTTCTCTCTCTAAGGCACATGGCGTGTTTGAAGGAGTTGATGAGAGTGTGATGTCTAACAGGTACTCCAGACAGTGTGTGAATAGAGCAGGGTAAGTGTGTGTGTGTGTGTGTGTGTATGCGTTGGGTTGTTGAGTTTAGCAGCAGCTGTTCACACCCTGTACCTCACCATGCTTCTTTCAGCTTCTCCATCCTCCTACACACAGGCTGGTGGGAGGAGCTATAAGGGGGACGGGCTCATTGTAATGGCTGGAACGGAATTCATGAAACAGAGTCAAACATCTGGTTTCCATACGTTTGACGTGTTTGATACCGTTCCATTTATTCCATTCCAGCCATTACAAGGAGCCCGTCTTACTGCTCAGACTACCGTGCCTCCGCAGTTCACAATGCCCTAGCAAGCCATGAGGACACTTGATGGTAACAGCTCGTTGTTTTGAATAATTTTGTTTTAAGCCTTCCCCAAACCATAACCCGAACCTTAACCTCTCAGATTTAATACCTAAACTATTAACCTTTGAGTTATTTATTTTTAACCACGCAGAATTAACCCTGTAACCACGCAGGAATTAACCTTGTAACCATGCAGAATTAACCTTTCCCCGCTGTCTCCCCTCTGCTTTTCGCCCTCTGTCTCCTCTCCTCTCCTCTCTTCCCCTCTCCTCCTCTCTTCTTTCCTCCCCTCCCATCTCCTCCCTCTCTCCCTCCCCTCATCCCCTCTCCTCCCATCTCCTCCCCTCCTTTCGCTCTCCTCCCCTCCCCTCCTCTCCCTGCTTCCTGTAGGGGTGGGAGGGTCAAGGGACCAGAGGTGGCGGAACAGAGTGCTTGGGTTGGGTAGGGTTTGAGCATAGCCTGAAGGTAGGGAGGGACAGTTCCTCTTGCTGCTCCGTAGGCAAGAGCCAGGGTCTTGAAGATGATGTGAGCTTCGACTGGAAGCCAGTGGAGTGTGAGGAGGAGCGGGGTGACATAAGGGAACTCAGGAATGTTGAACACCAGGCGGGCTGCAGCATTCTGGAGAAGTTGCAGGGGTTTGACGGCACAAGCGTGGACCCAGCCAGTTGCAGTAGTCCAGACGGGAGATGACAAGTACATGGATTAGGACCTGTGCCACTTCCTGTGTGAAGTAGGGTCGTACTCTACGGATGTTGTAGAGCATGAACCTGCAGGAGCGAGTCACTGCTTTGATGTTTGTAGAGAATTACAGAGTGTTATCCAGGTACAGGCCAAAGTCCTTTGTACTCTGGGAGGGGGACAGCGTGGAATTGTCAACCATGATGGACAGGACTTGGAGTGGGCAGGCCTTCCCCAGGAGGAAGTGCAGATCCGTTTTGTCGAGGTTGAGTTTGAGGTGGTGGGCCGACATCCAAGCTGAGATATCTGCCAGGCACGCAGAGATGCATGTCACCACCTGTGTGTCAGAATGGGGGAAGGAGAAAAGTAGCTGAGTGTCATCCGCATAGCAATGATAGGAGAGACCATGTGAGGATATGATGGAGCCAACTGACTTGGTGTATAGAGAGAAGAGGGCCTAGAACCGAGCCCTGGGGGACACCAGTAGTGAGAGCACGTGGTGCAGACACAGATCCTCTCCAAGTCACCTGGTAGGAGCGGCCTGTGGAGCCTGAGACGCCCAACCCTAAAAGGGTGAAGAGAAGGATCTGATGGTTCACAGTGTCGAAGGCAGTGGATAGATTTAGGAGGATGAGAACAGAGGAGAGAGAGTCAGCTTTGCCAGAGCGGAGAGCCTGCGACACAGAGGAGAGCAGTCTCGGTTGAGTGACTGGTTAACGTCAAGAAGATCATTCTGAGAGAATTAACAAGAGAGTTGGTCAGAGACGGCACGCTCAAGTGTTTTGGAAATAAAAGAAAGAAGGGATATCAGTCTGTAGTTTTTAACATCAGAGGGGTCGAGTGTTGGTTTCTTGAGGAGGGGAGCGACTGTAGCCATCTTGAAGTCAGAGTGGACGCAGCCAGCGGTCAGGGATGAGTTGATGAGGGAAGTGAGGAATGACAGAAGGTCTCCAGAGTAGGCAAGTTGCCGGACATCATTAGTCGCAGATTTCATCTGGAGAAAGAGGTCAAGGAGTCCTGTGTGAGTGGGACCAGTGGACTCACTAGGCTGAGTGAATGAGGAGCAGATGTCGTCAACCATCTTTTCAAAGTGGTTGACAAAGTCGTCCTCAGAGGGGAAGGAGGGAGGTGAAGGATTAAGGAGGGAGGAGAAAGTGGAGAAGAGTTTCCCAGGGTTGGAGGCAGAAGCTTGACATTTTGAGTGATAGAAAGCACCTCTCTCATCCCCTCCCCTTACGACCCCTCCTCTCCTCTCCTCTCCTCGCCCTCCCCATCTCCCTCTCTCCTCTTCACCTGGTTACTATGGGGAAAACTTCAAAGCAGCTCTGAAGTCAGTGGGAAAGAAGAGACAAGAAGAGACAAAAGAGATCTCTAGAGGACACACACACACAAACACACACAATCACACACTACTTTGACCAGAGACCTACTTTTGTAGGAAATAGGATGCTATAGGGCTCTGGTCTAAAGTAGTGCACTATGTAGAGAATAGGGTGCTAAAGCAGTGCACTATGTAGTGAATAGGGTGCTAAAGTTGTGCACGATGTAGGGAATAGGGTGCTAAAGTAGTGCACTATGTAGGGAATAGGGTCTAAAGTAGTGCACTATGTAGGGAATTGGGTGCTAAAGTAGTGCACTATGTAGGGAATAAGGTGCTAAAGTAGTGCACTATATAGGGAATAGGGTGCTAAAGTAGTGCACTATGTAGGGAATAGGGCGGTAAAGTAGTGCACTATGTAGGGAGTAGGGCGCTAAAGTAGTGCACTATGTAGGGAATAGGGTGCTAAAGTATTGCACTATATAGGGAATAGGGTGCTAAAGTAGTGCACTATGTAGGGAATAGGGTGTTATAGTAGTGCACTATATAGGGAATAGGGTGCTAAAGTAGTGCACTATGTAGGGAATAGGGTGCTATAGTAGTGCACTATATAGGGAATAGGGTGCTAAAGTATTGCACTATATAGGGAATAGGGTGCCATAGTGGTGCACTATATAGGGAATAGGGTGCTAAAGTAGTGCACTATGTAGGGAACAGGGTGCTAAAGTAGTGCACTATATGTGGAATAGGGTGCTATAGTAGTGCACTATGTAGGGAATAGGGCGCTAAAGTAGTGCACTATGTAGGGAATAGGGTGCTAAAGTAGTGCACTATGTAGGGAATAGGGTGCTAAAGTAGTGCACTATGTAGGGAATAGGGCGCTAAAGTAGTGCACTATGTAGGGAATAGGGCGCTAAAGTAGTGCACTATGTAGGGAATAGGGTGCTGTAGTAGTGCACTATGTAGGGAATAGGGCGCTAAAGTAGTGCACTATGTAGGGAATAGGGCGCTAAAGCAGTGCACTATGTAGGGAATAGGGCGCTAAAGTAGTGCACTATGTAGGGAATAGGGTGCTAAAGTAGTGCACTATGTAGGGAATAGGGCGCTAAAGTAGTGCACTATGTAGGGAATAGGGCGCCATACAGATGTTTTCGTTGGGAGAGTCAGATGAGACTGTATTATTGAAGTGAACATAATGTAGAGACGTCTGTTAGCCCTGTAGAAGAGTTTGTTTATAAAGGACATGTTTATAATTCACAACAAATGATGAATTGCAATGCTACTATTTCATTGAGTAATGTGGATCTGAGGAAATAATTGAATGAATAAATCAGTCAAAAAATAAATGTGTCTTGTTGAATTACTGACCGATTCCATTTGGGTCTAAATGTTACCTAATGTTGTTCTGCTTGATGAGTGAATCTGAGACTTGACTATCTCTGATCAAAGGATATGTAAAACAGTTAATCTAAATCTAAAGGAATGTCTAGATCCCACGCTGTGATGCTGACCTCCTCTCACATACGTCAGGTAGATAACACGAGCACGCACACACGCATACACACGCTCACACACACGCACGCACACACACACACACACACACACACACACACACACACACACACACACACACACACACACACACACACGTTTGTTTTACTATCCTTGTGGGGATCAAACAATTGATTCCCATTCAAAATCCTATTTCCCCTAACACCTAACCCTAAACCAAACCTTTACTCCTAACCCTACCTGTAACCTTTACCTTAAGGACTTCTGAACCCCACAGGGATAGTAACCCCCCCCCAAAAACACACACAGACACACTACTCAAGGCCAATCTCTGAGAAAACACAACATAAAACTGCCAGCACCAATACAAACAGATGTCAGTTTTAGTAGATTAAGTGAAGAGAACAGCAACAAAGTATTAATATCTTAAAGCCTCTACCAGTTCAGTAGTGAGAAATATAACGACACATGGGTCTGGATTCACAAGCCCTCTTCAGTAGCATCCGCTTTGGAGGCTGAGGGCTACAGGCCAACTAATGTACACACACACACACACACACACACACACACACAAATAACTGTTCTAAACAGTACCAGATAAGGTTTCTTAGGCTTAACCGTACTGGAACCCTTTATTGGTACTATACTGTATAGAACCATGTCCATAAGGTTTTAAATGGTGCTATAAAAAAACATTAAAAAAGTGCTTTTATATGGTTCTTTATAGAACCTTTATGGAGAATGTTTCTATAAAGAACCATTAAAAAAGGGTTCCACTATGTGGCTATATAGAACACTTTATTATGGTTCTTTATAGAACCTTTATGGAGAATGTTTCTATAAAGAACCATTAAAAAAGGGTTCCACTATCTGGCTATATATAAGACTTTATTATGGTTCTTTATAGAACCTTTATGGAGAATGTTTCTATAAAGAACCATTAAAAAAAGGTTCCACTATGTGGCTATACAGAACACTTTATTATGGTTCTGTCACGCCCTGACCTGTATGAGCCTGTTTATGTTTCAGAGCCCGGCACGGCCTGTCCCTGCTCCACGCATCAGGTCCCCTGTGCGCCCTCAGAGCCTGGCACGTCCTGTCCCTGCTCCATGCATCAGGTCCCCTGTGCGCATCGAGAGCCTGGCACGTCCTGTTCCTGCTCCACGCATCAGGCCCCCTGTGCCCCCTCAGAGCCCGGCACGGCCTGTCCCTGCTCCACGCATCAGGTCCCCTGTGCGCTTCGAGAGCCCGGCACGGCCTGTCCCTGCTCCACGCACCAGGTCCCCTGTGCGCATCGAGAGCCCGGCACGGCCTGTCCCTGCTCCACGCACCAGGTCCCCTGTGCGCATCGAGAGCCCGGCACGGCCTGTCCCTGCTCCATGCACCCAGTCCCCTGTGCGCCTTCAGAGCCCGGCGAGGCCTGTCCCTGCTCCACGCACCAGGTCCCCTGTGCGCATCGAGAGCCCGGCACGTCCTGTCCCTGCTCCACGCACCAGGTATCCAGTGCCTGCTCCACGGACCAGTCCGGAGCCTCCAGAGACGGTCCCCGGTCCGGAGCCTCGAGAGACAGTCCCCAGTCCGGGGCCCGCAACGAGGGGGCCCAGTCCGGAGCCTCCATGAAGATCGTGACAGGTTCTTTATAGAACCTTTATGGAGAATGTTTATATAAAGACAAATTAAAAAAGGGTTCCACCATCTGGCTATATAGAACACTTTATTATGGTTCTCTATAGAATCTTTCTGTAGAATGTTTATATAAAGAACCTTTCACAAGCTGAAAGATTCTTTATAGATCCTTTTGGAGAACCATACAGGTTATTTTATATTCTGGTCAGCCATATTACAGTATGTTGTTAAAATGTCATAGGTTTTATTATTGTGCTCAATGACAAGTTGAATCAAGGGAAGCTACCTCAGGAACAGCTGGGGGTCCACGAGGAGAGAATTGAGAACCACTGACTAATTTAGTCAACTGTTCTCAATTGACACAAGGCCATACGTGAGTCTTTCACAAGTCACCGTCACTGGCCGTAGTCTGATACAAAATGTAATGGCATAACGCAACACATTAGATAAATTGAAATGACAGTCTCACTCAAAGTTGCACAAAAATAGCTGTACGCAAATCACACCCCAAATATTCAAATGAGCCGCCTCCCCTACATTTTAATTATCACTAAAAGAGCAACAACAACAAAAAAGTTTGAACTGTAAAGACCCATTGATGAGCTCACTGCAGGGGAAGTATGCATTCTCCCATCTATGAGGAACAGTCCATTGGGTCCAGGACTGAGCTACTCCATACAGACAGCAGGCTTACACACAGACACAGATACGTGAGCCAGGTGACATCAACTCTCTCTCTCTCTCTCTCTCTTTTTCTCTCATTCACCCACACACGTGTGTGGGTGTGTGTTTGTGTGTGCTTGGAGGGGGATAGGTTGAAATATGGATGGGAACAGAGGCATTTTAATTTGGCCACCAGCACCGTGTGTGGAGTCCCTGGGTGTACAGTATGGGGCTGGCAGACAGGGGAGACTGGGGGCTTGTCTTTCTGTAATATTTCATATTAGTTAACCCGACTGGAAGGTGCTAACTACACTCGTCTGTCTACTGAAAATGCTATACAATACAGATTGAAATCCTTTGCACCATTAGAACTAGTAAATAAAGCCCTTGATAGTACAGATCTGAAAGAGACTTCCTGGATCACACTACATGTGATCCACACAAACACACATGCACACGCACATCCACACAACCCAGCCCACCCCGGTGCTGCCTGGTGGTTCAAGGGGAACAGTTTCTGGCTTTGTTCTCCCTGCTGCTCAGAGATAAGAACATCATTTGGAAGGAATCGCTGTCTTTGAATTAGGAAGAACTACCGCTGCCACCCGCTGTGCTCTAACATTTACCGTTTGGATTTAAAAACATGCTGATCTGCGTAGGAAGAGGTGTGTAGGGCCGTTGGGAGAGGGGAAGAAGGGGAGAGAGAGAGAGAGATGTAGCAGACAGTGGGAAATGGCATTGCTCATTAAATAACAACGTTAATAAAACAGCGGACAGATGGTTTAAAATGGAGAGAGAAAGAGAGAAGCAGAAAGATATAGGGGCAGTTTCCCGGACCCAGATTAAACCTAGTCCTGGACTAAACAGCATTCTTAATGAAGAATCTCCATTGAAGGTGCTTTTTGATTCAGGACTAGGCTTAATCTGTGTCCGGGAAACGGCCCCATAGAGTACAGGAGAGACTTGTGCTTAGAGTAGTTGGTCAGTGACCAGCTTCAACATCTAGACCAACTAGGTGACTAGGGATTACTGTTGGCCAGACTGTAGGTCTCCAGTGTCCAGACTACAGACTCCAACCACGTTTCTTTCTTAGTCACCTTGTGTTCCGCTAGCAGCTAGCTTCATATTAATACACACTGATCTAATCCCTCTATCAGACTCTTAGTCTGGACTCTCTTAGTCTGGACTGGACTAGTCTGGACGGGACTAGCTGGCTGACTAGCTGACTGACTAAGTGGCTGACTAGCTGACTGACTAGCTGTCAGACTAGCTGTCAGACTAGCTGGCAGACTAGCTGGCTGACTAGCTGACTGACTAGCTGACTGCATAAGGGTGGCTAAGGTGAGAGCTCTACCTACATGTACATATTACCTCAATTACATCGACTAACCGGTGCCCCCGCACATTGACTCTGTACCAGAACCCCCTGTATATAGCCTCACTACTGTTATTTTATTGTTGCTCCTTAATTATTTGTTATATTTATTTATTTCCTTAAAATTGCATTGTTGGTTAAGGGCATTTAAGGGCAAGTAAGCATTTCACTGTAACGTGACAAATAACATTGGATCTGATTTTGAACATTCACAGTAACATTGGATGACACTTATCAGGACACACCTAACACAACAACTAACTGCAACACCATGTGACAACCAACTGTTACACCGTATGACAACCAACTGTTACACCGTATGACAACCAACTGTTACACCATATGACAACCAATTCACAGTATGACAACCAATTCACAGCATGACAACCAATTCACAGTATGACAACCAATTCACAGCATGACAACCAATTCACAGCATGACAACCAATTCACAGCATGCCAATAAACAATAACACCTTATGACAACCAATGTCTTCTGTACAACCAGTTCCTCAGCCAACAAACATGGTAAAGTTGTTTCCAGCAATAATGATTAGGATGACACAAACTCTCTGCCTGTCTTTCAATGCTGCCATGTGTATGCTATATTTACTTATTTGAAATGTGTTTACCTCCATGCAGAACTATGTCAGATCCACTGCTAAACCAGAGTAAATTACATCTGGAACCATAGGGAAATGAGAGCAATTTACCCATTGAGTTGAGAGTAGCCTACAGAACTGAAGTGGAGTCCTGTATTCAATGATGCCGGTCAATTTCATTCTGTATACCGTACCGTTGTCATTTATGTCGGTGAAATCAAGGACATTCATCACACTCAGTCAGGATTCATCATATGATAGTATGAAATGTAAAAGTGGGTATAATTTCAATAAGGGCTCAGGGATAGGTAGTCATAAATAGGACGATTATTATCAAACATACTACTCCATTTCGTTTACTATCAGGTAAGATGAATGATAGTAGCACGCTATAAACACATATCCTCCAAGCATATCCAATGAACTATGTCATCCCCACAACTCATATTAGCGCGGCTCATATTTGAGGCTAAAATGATTATGAACAACCACAGACAGTTCACTGAACGGTTACAGTAAACATATAAAAGTATGAAACCTACGAATGAAAGAAGTCGCAGGCAACAGAGCTCCGGAAATCGATTAGTAACAAAAACAGGGACATCTGCAGCGCCACGATCTGTGTGGTTAACAACAATGACGGTATTTGTTTGTACACGGACATTTCTCGAACGCACAATTTACACTAACAAAACAAGACTGTCGTGTTAACACAGAAGCAATAGTAAAATATAACTGCAAAGTTAATCTGTTCATTTCATCCAGCCTGAGTATGCTAACGGGGCTTGAGCTACCGTTCATTCTTTAGTGATGCGCGAACAGCCCTGCTGTCGCGAGCTTGTCAACTTAATTCCTCTCCCATGAATAAGCACGAGGTTTATGTGATGTTTCTTACCTTATTCGTATCCCTCTCTCCTGAATTAAGGAATTGTTGGACGTGCGACAGCGGTGAGTGTTTCTGTATTTCGGATAACGTGTGACGCTGAGGGGTGCCGTCCTTTTATGAAGGATTTGTCCGTGGTCCTGGATTCCCAATCTCGGGCTGACTTTTCTCCTGCCTGGTGCTGAAGTGGACAGCGCACTAAGCAGCAGCAAAGCAGTGCTGTAAAAACATAGCGCTCCTCGCCATCATATTGCATAGCAACATCTACCGGATGGGAGGGAACGTTGCATCCATGAACACTACAAAAGCCTGGAAGGGTGATATTTGGCGTGTACGTTCGGACTGCGCCATCTAGCGTGCCCTTTTTGACCGCAAGCCCATGCAAATTGATTAGTGTATTTGCATAATCAGATTAATATAGAATAATTAGTGTGCATGTAAAAACACACTCTGTCCTTGGTCTGTAGGAAACATATGGCTCATCTATTTGCATTCAAGGCAGTATGTAAATACAGGGTTTTATTAAGCAGGGGATAGAGCATTGTTGGGTAAAGACAATACTTCCAACATACAATGCAATAATAAACTGAGATAGACAATTAGTACAGACAAGTTAAATACACTTGGCAGCTGTGTTACCATATGTCATTTCAAAAGAGCATAGCTGAATATTTAATTCACAGTTATTGTAGCCTATGTGGATTGAAAAGCAACCCGTTCAATTGTCTGCCTGCATATACTCAGATTCATTTTACTGGGACAACAGAGCACGGAAAATGTAATTAAAACATTATTTCAGTGCTATAAAAACAATCCATAAAAGTCCATTATCTGAAGTAGATCAGTGCTTGATTTGAGTCAGAGCTGTCCGGAGCACCATACCGGTACTTCTAATATTTAGAAATTGCTTACCAGCTCCTCTATCATTTTTTTCATTTAACTAGGCAAGATGGTAAAAAAAAAAATAATTCTTATTTACAATGACGACCTACCCCGGTCAAAACCCGGACGGCGCTGGGCCAATTGCGCTCCGCCTTTTGGGACTTCAAATCACGGCCGGATGTGATGATACAGCCTAGTACTGATATGCAGTGTCTTAGACCGCTGCACCACTCGGGAGACCACATAAAACAAAGTAGCCTACCGCCTGCCCAAATTCACACAACGAGGCGAAACAAGTTTATCACCGCGGGATGAAGGCGGGATCTTTCTGTGCATAGATCTCCCCTTGAAACATGAATATATGAGCCTTGTATATAAATATGTCTAGTTAGATACCTTGCTCTGAAGTACCTACCTTATCCATTTGATCCCTGATTCTTTGAATGAATCGAATACTTTTATAAAGACAAAAGTATTTGATTGTAATGTTGCAATATTTTATATCAAGGGTGGCAACCATCCTCCTGGATAGCTACTGCATGGGTTTGCAGACTTTTGTTCAAGGCCCTGGTCTAACCACATTGTAGCCTAAACATCAGCTGCTCAACAGGAAGGACCTTGATAAGCAGACTTGGGTGTTTCAGGGCTGGATCAAAAGCCAAGCCTGCACACCCAGGAGCTATCCCGATGGAGGGTTGACCACATGTTGACATCATGTGACTGACAGTGTAATTCTACTTTGTGGGGGGTTAAGAGCCTTGATCAAGGGCACAACGGCAGGAGATGCACTGTACTGTACTCTATACACTGTACTCTATACCATCTACTGAATCTTGCCTATGCCGTTCGGCCATCGACTCAAATCTCTAGCCACTTTAATAATTAAAAAGTGGATGTAATAAATGTATCACTAGCCACTTTAAACGATGCCATTTATATAATGTTTACATATCCTACATTACTCATCTCATATGTATATACTGTACTCTATACCATCTACTGCATCTTGCCTATGCCGGTCAGCCATCGCTCATCCATATATTTATATGTACATACTCGTATTCATACCTTTACACTTGTGTGTATAAGGTAGTTGTTGTGTAATTGTTAGATTACTTGTTAGATACTACTGCATGGTCGGAACTAGAAGCACAAGCATTTCACTACACTCGCATTAACATCTGCTAACCATGTGTATGTGACAAATAAAATTTGATTTGATTTGAGATGGAAGGCCTTCATGGGATTATGTGGGTTGAATGCTGTAACAACACAGAATATAAAAGTCCCATGACGGTAGTGACTACCCATTACTGCTTATCACTTATTGACTATAATATATTCACATTACTTTACATTAATATAATATTACCGTTGTGTATATTATTATTATTATTATTATTATTATTATATTTGTTTTAGGCCTATTTGTGGACTGTATTATTTAATTCCAAGTCATCATCTCATCTCTATAGAGCTGCAGTCTACGTTGTCTGACAAAAGCACTATTTTAGTTGTTCTTCAAAGTAAGTACTTTAACTGCTGAATACCAACTATCAATGTCTTAGATCATGTATTTTCAGGTAGAGATACCTAGCGAAGCAATTGCTTTCTATCACTCTCCATCGTTCTCCTGTCTATGTCTGCCCAACACAAACCGGACAAGTAGACGTGCAATGGATTATGGTCATTGTAGTTAATGACCACATTTTCTGCGCTAAACTATGTAGAATATTGGTCTACTACATCACACAGGGAAAGGGAGATACCTAGTCAGTTGTACAACTGAATGCCTTCAACTGAAATGTGTCTTCCACATTTAACCCAACCCCTCTGAATCAGAGAGGTGCGGGGGGCTGCCTTAATTGACATCCACGTCTTCAGCGCCCGGGGAACAGTGGGTTAACTGCCTTGTTCAGGGGCAGAACGACAGATTTTTACCTTGTCAGCTCGGGGATTCAACCTTGCAACCTTCCGGTTACAAGTCCAACACTCTAACCACTAGGCTACCTGCTGCCCCCCACTTCAGGCTTGATGTGATTTATCTCTAGAGAAACTGCGCATTACACTCACAGAAAAAAAAACTGAACGAAATGGAATTAAAATAATTGAACTGATGTTGGTTTAAAAACTGAAACATGACAGACATTTCAGTAAATCGCTCAACACTAGTACCTACTGTATGTGTGCTTTAAAGTAGGTTCAGCTCTGTGATCCTTTGGCACGGCTTGGTTTTCCATCTATTGAAATTGTTCCATAGGTTCACTAGGCTTTGTGTTACAAGGTATCATATTGTTCCATAGGGTCACCTAGGCTGTGTGCTTTCCCTGTTGATGGGCCATGTGGAAGGGGTGTTGATGGGCCCCATGGAGGGGGAGTGGTCCTAGGGTGGGGGAGGCACTGAGCCTGGGTGACTGCATGGGTGGCCTGTTCTGGGACCAGACTGGGGTCTGTCAGGATGGACGTGGATGTGCTGAGGAGACGGAGTGAGCTAAGGACCACTGAGGACAGAAACAGAGGGAGAGAGAATCAGGTAAGAGGGAGATGAAGAGTGAGAGAGAGAGAGACAGACAGACAGACAGACAGACAGACAGACAGACAGACAGACAGACAGACAGACAGACAGACAGACAGACAGACAGACAAACAGACAGACAGACAGACAGACAGACAGACAGAGTAACACTTGATGACTAACTGGCAGAGAGACAGACAGAAGACAGAAATACAGACAAAACTAGATGACTGACTAACTGACATACAGAAAGACAGACAGACAGACAGACTATATGACTAACTGACAGACAGAAAGACAGACTAGATGACTAACTGACAGAGAGACTAGATGAATAATTGACGGGCAGAAAGACAGACAGACTAGATGACTAACTGACAGACAGAAAGAAAGAATGACAGACTAGATGATTAACTGACAGACAGACAGACCAACTGACAGACAGACGACTAACTGACAGACAGAAAGACAGACTAGACAACTAACTGACAGAGAAAGACAGACAGACTAGATGACTAACTGACAGAGAGAAAGACAGACAGACTAGATGACTAACTGACAGAGAGAAAGACAGACAGACTAGATGACTAACTGACAGAGAGAAAGACAGACAGACTAGATGACTAACTGACAGACAGAAAGACAGACTAGATGACTAACTGACAGACAGAAAGACAGACTAGATGACTAACTGACAGAAAGACAGACAGACCAACTGACAGACAGACGACTAACTGACAGACAGAAAGACAGACTAGATGACTAACTGACAGAGAGAAAGACAGACAGACCAACTGCAGACAGACAGACGACTAACTGACAGACAGAAAGACAGACTAGACGACTAACTGACAGAGAGAAAGACAGACAGACTAGATTACTAACTGACAGACAGACGACTAACAGACAGACTAGATGACTAACTGAAAGACAGACAGATAGACTAGAAGACTAACTGAGACAGACAGATAGACTAGATAACTAACTGACAGACAGAAAAAATGATAGACTAGATGACTAATTGACAGGCAGAAAGACAGACAGACAGACTAGATTACTAACTGACAGACAGACAAAGGCAGACAGACTAGATGACTAACTGACAGACAGAATAACAGACTAGATGACTAACTGACAGACAGAAAGACAGACAGACCAACTGACAGACAGACGACTAACTGACAGACAGAAAGACAGACTAGACGACTAACTGACAGAAAGACAGACAGACTAGATTACTAACTGACAGACAGACGACTAACAGACAGAAAGACAGACAGACTAGATGACTAACTGAAAGACAGACAGACAGACTAGATGACTAATTGACAGGCAGAAAGACAGACAGACAGACTAGATTACTAACTGACAGACAGACAGAAAGGCAGACAGACTAGATTACTAACTGACAGACAGAAAAAATGACAGTCTAGATGACTAATTGACAGGCAGAAAGACAGACGGACAGACTATACGACTAATTGACAGGCAGACAGACTAGATTACTAAATGACAGACAGACAGACTAGATGACTAACTGACATACAGAAAGACAGACAGACAGACTAGATTACGAAATGACAGACAGACAGACTAGATGACTAGCTGACAGACAGACTAGATGACTAGCTGACAGACAGACTAGATGACTAGCTGACAGACAGACAGACTACATGATTAACTGATAGTCATTGAAGCTGGTGAAGTTGAACTCACTGGGTCTGAGGGCAGGTAGGGAGCAGTGCTGGTCCAGCCAGGACAGAGTAGTATGACACAGATCCTCTACACTGGCTGTGGACACCATCCTGTTATAGGACTCAAACAGGGGCTCTACGATGATGCTGAACTGAGCTAGTGTTTAGGAAAGAACAATTTTGATTTGTGTTTTATTATCTATGACAACACACACACACATATACAGTACAGGACACACAATGCAAAGTACAATACAGGATATTTACATAACCATACCTGTGACTGTCTTCTGCTCTGTGAGCCCCTCCAGGAGACACAATCAAAAGGCATCCTAGCATTGTAATGAGGTTCCATTTGATCTTATTTATTAAGATCTAAAAATCCGATCCCTCCTATGTCAGAACTCCTACACTGAGACGCGTTTTTGTTGTTGTTGTAAATACAGGCCCAGGTTCTAACACTGAACGTATGCTTATCCTAAAGGTCCTGTGGCCAGGGAGAGCGGAGAAGGATACGATCCAGAACTTCCAGTTCTGTAGTGTCTGTGCCCGGACGTACTTTGTGAACTTCTCCCTCATGTGGTCAAAGCGTTGGCAGGTGATGGGCATGCCAGTGGCGGGCAGCTGCAGCTGGTACACACTGCATCGGGAGAGGATTGTTATGATCACATACACACGCACGCCACAGGAGGCTGCTGAAGGGAGGACGGCTCATAATAACGTCCGGAACAGCACTAATGATACCGTTCCACTCATTCCAACTCCAGCCATTACCACGAGCCTGTCCTCCCCAATTAAGGTGCCACCAGCCTCCTGTGACACACACACACGTATGTTATGTACAGTATGTTTAGTGTATTTCTTACTTGATGCCAGAGTTAAGGAGCAGAATCTGGCCTCTGAGTCTCTGAGCCTCCTCGTGCAGCTGAGCTCTCTCCTGCTGAATCTTACTGATGTACTCTGCTGTCTTATGTAACGTCGTAGCCTTGCTGATCTGGGACACAGAGACATACAGTATATAATGTAGATGAAATACAGAGAAATTATGTTATACACTGTAACTATGTTTCAATGCGACACCTATTATTACCAGATGCATTGCAGCTCAGTGCAGCTCCCAATCCTCGACAACACTGTGCCTTGTGCAGTGCATTCCTGCCTCAATGCCTCAGTACCTCAGGGAGATCGCTTTAGTGTCAAGTCAAAGTTAGACGTCCATCCGGGTCCGAAGAACGTCTAGAATTGCCTTCAAAAGCCACTAGGGGCAACGGTGAGCGCTATTACCTTGAAGTGGGCTGGCGGCTTGCTAGGGCGTTGGAAGGGGATAATGGATGGCTGGAAGAGCCACGTGGGCTGGCGGCTTGCTAGAGCGTTGTGGAAGGGGATAATGGATGGCTGGAAGAGCCACGTGGGCTGGCGGCTTGCTAGGGCGTTGGAAGGGGATAATGGATGGCTGGAAGAGCCACGTGGGCTGTCGACTTGCTAGAGCGTTGTGGAAGAGGATAATGGATGGCTGGAAGAGCCACGTGGGCTGGCGGCTTGCTAGAGCGTTGTGGAAGGGGATAATGGATGGCTGGAAGAGCCACGTGGGCTGGCGGCTTGCTAGAGCGTTGTGGAAGGGGATAATGGATGGCTGGAAGAGACACGTGGGCTGGCGGCTTGCTAGGGCGTTGTGGAATTTGTAATTTTTTTATTAGGATCCCCATTAGCTAACGCCGTAACACTAGCTAATCTTCCTGGGGCCCAACACCAGTTAACAAGACATTACAAACAACCACATAACAAGACTTCACAAACATTCAACAAGTAGACAATACAGATAATTAAAATACCTGACAGGAAACACATTTAACATTCAGTTGATACTTTCTATTTCCTGTCCAGTCATATGGTCTATCACATTAGATGTTCTTTAATTTTTTTCTTGAAGGTGGATTAACTTTTTGCCTGAAAAATATGGAGTGGTAAAAAGTTCCATTCAGCAATGGCTCTATATAAAACTGTAGATTTAAGGCTATTTGTCCTTGGCTTGAGTTGTTTTAGCTGCCCTGGAAGGGGATGGTGGAAGAGCCGCGTGGGCTGGCGGCTTGCTAGAGCGTTGTGGAAGGGGATGGTGGAAGAGCCACGTGGGCTGGCGGCTTGCTAGAGCGTTGTGGAAGGGGATGGTGGAAGAGCCGCGTGGGCTGGCGGCTTGCTAGAGCGTTGTGGAAGGGGATGGTGGATGGGTGGAAGAGCCACGTGGGCTGGCAGCTTGCTAGAGCGTTGTGGAAGGGGATGGTGGATGGGTGGAAGAGCCACGTGGGCTGGCAGCTTGCTAGAGCGTTGTGGAAGGGGATGGTGGATGGGTGGAAGAGCCGCGCTCCGGCGACAAAGGTTATGTGTTCAATCCCAGTGCTAGGCAATCGTTTTCAGTTTTAACCGTTAACCCTATCCCAACCTTTAATCCTTAACCCTATCCCAACCTTTAACCCATAACCCTATCCCAACCTTTAACCTGTAACCCTTAACCCTTTCCTAACCTTTAACCCTTAAAACCCTATCCTAACCTTTAACCCTAACCATATCCCAAACTTTAACCCTTAAAACCCTTTCCCAACCTTTAACCCTTAACCCTATCCCAACCGTTAACCCTTAAAACCCTATCCCAACCGTTAACCCTTAAAACCCTATCCCAACCTTTAAGCCTATCCCAACCTTTAACCCTTAACCCTATTTTAAGCCTTTCCCGAACTTGAACTGTTAACGTAACCACCTTTTTAAAATGTATTTTTATTTAACTAGGCAAGTCAGTTAAGAACATATTTTTATTTACAATGATGGCCTCCCCCGGCCAAACCCGGACAACGCTGGGCCAATTGTGCGCCGCCCTATGGGACTCCCAATCACGGCCTTATGTGATACAACCTGGATTCCAACCAGGGTCTGTAGTGACGTCTCTTGCACTGAGATGCAGTGCCTTAGGTAGCTGCGCCACTCGGGAACCCCTAACGAAATGCGAAACCCCCAGCCCGACGCAAGTGTATTTTTGTTTTTCCGGAGTTAGGTAACAGTGTCTCAACTTAAAAGTGTTGGAAAAAAACGTCATGATTGCTTACCTTTATACTTGGCTGAGAGCTCATCGTGGTGACGAGACTGTGCAGAGTATCAAAGCCTAGCTTGATGTTGAAACGTCTCTTCTGCTCAGCAGAGATGTGAGTTATCCTCCTGGACTGTGTCTGCAACAGACACACGTCATAGATCAGGAACTGTGTAATTATCTACTGTATTGTATATTATTAACTGTATGGTTCTCCGTGGTTCAGTTAGTAGAACATGGTCCTCTGTAGTTCAGTTAGTAGAACATGGTCCTCTGTAGTTCAGTTAGTAGAACATGGTTCTCTGTAGCTCAGTTAGTAGAACACGGTTCTCCGTAGCTCAGTTAGTAGAACACGGTTCTCCGTAGTTCAGTTAGTAGAACACGGTCCTCTGTAGTTCAGTTAGTAGAACACGGTCCTCTGTAGTTCAGTTAGTAGAACACAGTTCTCTGTAGCTCAGTTAGTAGAACACAGTCCTCTGTAGCTCAGTTAGTAGAACATGGTCCTCTGTAG
>QNTS01008985.1:24670-35666 GCA_003317085.1 Hucho hucho | reverse complement strand
AGACATTCATATATAAAATATCCCCATAGTCTAGTATAGACATTCATATATAAAATATCCCCATAGTCTAGTATAGACATTCATATATAAAATATCCCCATAGTCTAGTAAAGACATTCATATATAAAATATCCCCATAGTCTAGTAAAGACATTCATATATAAAATATCCCCATAGTCTAGTAAAGACATTCATATATAAAATATCCCCATAGTCTAGTAAAGGCATAAATGTAGCTGATACTAGCCTCCTTCTGGCTTCAAAAGAAAAACAGGCCTTATTCCTAAAATAAAATCCCAACTTCAGCTTCAATTTTTTTGTAAGTTGTTGAATACGCAATTTAAAGAGAGGCCGTCATCAATTCAAATTCCAAGATATTTCTATGAGGTTCCAGTCTCAATCTCATTCCCCTGACTGGTAATAATAGGTGAAAGGTTCAGAGGTCTATTTCTTGCTTTAGAAAACACCATTAGTTTAGTTTTGTCAGTATTGAGGATAAGCTTCAATTGACACAAGGTATGTTGAGCAGTATAAATAGCAGTTTTCAAGTTCTGGTAAGCTTTTGAGAGAGACGAGGCACAACAATAAATGACAGTATCATCAGCATAAAAGTGAAGTTGCGCATTTAGCACATTTTTGTCAAAATTATTTATATAAATAGAATAAGGGGGGACCAAGTACAGAGCCCTGGGGCACACCATTACAGACATACAATTTAACAGATAGTTAGCAAACCATGCAATTGCATTCTCCGAAAGACCTACACTCAACAATTTCTGCCTCAGTACAGCATGATCAACTGTATAAAAAGTGAGACACTGTGCTGTTTTTTGTCAAGGGCTTCAGTGATATCATTTAAAACCTTCATGGCTGCTGTAATTGTGCTATGCGCTTCTTCCTGAGGCCCGATTGGTACATTGATAAAGTAGACTTAGTATATAAAAATAATTTTAGCTGTTCACTAACAACGGTTTCAAGTATTTTCTCCAGTGGTGACAGCTTTGAGATTGGCCTATAATTATTTAAAAGAGTTGGATCTCCCCCTTTTAAAAGTGGTAGGACAAATGCTGATTTCCAGATCCTTGGAATTTCATTACATTCCAGGGTTAAATTGAACAGATATGTAAGTGGTTCAGCTATGAAACCAGCTGCCAGTTTTAAAGAGCAGGGATCAAGAAGATCAGGACCTGCAGGCTTTCTCTGATCTAAGGATTTCAGGGCTTTATGTACCTCCTGCACTGAGAATGGCAAACAGCTAAAAGTTTGACCAGCTCTCACCGGTTCATCCACACGGGGTTGTACAGAGACAGAGGACACTGGTTCATCCACACAGGGTTGTACAGAGACAGAGGACACTGGTTCATCCACACAGGGTTGTACAGAGACAGAGGACACTGAATCAAACAGCCTACCAGATGATACAAAGTGCTCATTGAAACAATTCAGCATTTCAGTTTTGTCACATACAGCAACAGAGTCCTTCAATACACATGACGGTAATTCATTAACATTACTGTTACCAGACATAGACTTAATAGCCTTCCAAAACTTTCTAGGGTCATTCAGGTTATCAGTGGTAACATACAGAAAACATTCAGACTTGGTCTTCCTGAGAAGAAAAGAACACTTGTTTTGTAGCTGCCTAAAAATAAGCCAATCAGCATCAGAACATGATGTCCTTGCTTTAGCCCAGGCTAGATGACGTTGGTGAATAATCCAAGACAGCTCAGAAGAAAACCCTGGATTATCCTGCCCTTTAACTCTGAACCTGCGGAACGGGGCATGTTTGTTTACTATTTGGGGAAAAAAACACCATGAAAGAATTTCCAGGCAGTTTCCACATCAGGAATAAGCTCAATCTTGTTCCAGTCAAAATAAAACAAAATCATGAAAGAAAGCCTGCTCGTTAAAACTCTTCAAATTTCTCTTATGAATAAAGCGTGGGGTTTTTCTTAGGAACCTTAGTGTTTCTAACAGCAGCAACACTTAAATCATTACAACAAACACCAACCGCAAAATATTTATGTGGAACATTTGTCAATATCAAATCAATCAGGGCGGATATGTATTTTGCTGTGTGACCTGGAATTTATATTTAGGAGCACCAGTGCGCCTAGAAGAACAAAGGATTCTAGCTTTAATACCTCAAATATTTTCCATTGTGCCCCTAAATGTCTTTGTGTGCTCCTACATTTCTCAACTTAGGTGCACATGTTCTCCTTGTAAAAGGTCAGCGTAGAGCCCTGGCTCTTTTGTGTACATCCTAAATAGCAAGCTCTTCTTTATACAGACCCTGGCCCCAATCTCCGAGGGCGTCTCTAGAAGAGTTGGGACATGCAAAAAAACACATTTCCAATTCACACATGCTTATTAATTGCTTATTAATACACACTTGTACATGTGTGAAATAGGACAAATATAAGCCTAGCCTACTGTACCCTCTTTGGTGATCTTGCAGGTGAACATGCCGTGTCCCTTGCAGGTTCCCCGTATCATCCTGGCCTTGTAGAAGACTCCCTCCTTCCCTGCCTTGATGAGCTGCAGCAGGCTGAGATCTGACTTGGTGAAGCGGGGACCCTGGGGATAATCACATCACTGTGGTTGTTATACTGTTTATTTTCTTACTGAACTTTGTATACTTTTTAAACTGTATACAACAGTGGAGGCTGGTGGGGGAAGCTATAGGAGGATGGGCTCCTTGTAATGGCTGGAATTGAATGAATGGAACTGAGTAAAACGTGGTTTCCATGTGTTTGATAGCATTCAATTTCTTCCATTCCAGCCATTACAATGAGCCCGTCCTCCTATAGCTCCTCCCACCAGCCTCCTCTGATATACAATATGGTTATTACCTACTGTACATCATCCATACACACTGTCTGTAGATCCTGTCTGTGTGTGTATGCCTACCTGTTGTGGTGGCCTCCATAGCAGTCTGTTAGCGACAGACCTGTTGTTGTTTCTCTGTATTGGTGTCTGCTCCTCAGGGTCCTCTTTCCCCAGCTTCTCTGTGAAGG
Source organism: Hucho hucho (assembly GCA_003317085.1). NCBI lineage: Eukaryota > Metazoa > Chordata > Actinopteri > Salmoniformes > Salmonidae > Hucho > Hucho hucho. Next base: position 32,649 of record QNTS01008985.1, on the reverse strand, counting down.
TGATGGGGCGCGGGGAAGCAAGAGAGAGGACCGGGGAGTCTGGAGTGGAAAGTACATTTCCCAGAGGCCTTCCTCCTCGCAGGTCCCGAATGGTCCTCTCCAATGAACGATACCTGACAACAGCCAGAAGGGAGGATGTTCTATGTATGGATGGTCCATATGGGAATGGCTAACAGAAAATATATGATGTAGTACCGTGCATTCGGGAAAGTATTCAGACCCCTTGACTTTTTTCCACATTTTGTTACGTTACAGCGTTATTCTAAAATGGATTAAATAATTTTTTGCCCCTCATCAATCAACACAAAATACCCCATAATGACAAAGCAAAATGTTTTTATTATAAAAAACATAAATACCATTTACATAAGTATTCAGAGCCTTTACTCAGTACTTTTTGAAGCACTTTTGGCAGCGATTACAGCCTCGAGTGGTCTTGGGTATGACGCTACAAGCTCGGCACACCTGTATTTGGGGAGTTTCTCCCATTCTTCTCTGCAGATATTCTCAAGCTCTGTCAGGTTGGATGGGGAGCGTCGCTGCACAGCTATTTTCAGGTCTCTCCAGAGATGTTCAATCAGGTTCAAGTTCGGGCTCTGGCTAGGACACTCAAGTACATTCAGAAGCCACTCCTGCATTGTCTTTGCTGTGTGCTTGGGGTCGTTGTCCTGTTGGAAGGGGAACCTTCACCGCAGTCTGAGGTGCTCTGGAGCAGGTTTTCCTCAGGGATCGCTCTATACTTTGCTCTGTTCATCTTTCCCTCAATCCTGACTAGTCTCTCAGTCCCTGCCACTGAAAGACATCCCCACAGCATGATGCTGCCACCACCATGCTTCACCATAGGGATGGTGCCAGGTTTCCTCCAGACGTGACGCTTGGCATTCAGGCCAAAGAGTTCAATCTTGGTTTCATCAGACCAGAGAATCTTGTTTCTCATGGTCTGAGTGTCTTTAAGTAACTTTAGCAAACTCCAAGCGGGCTGTCATGTGCCTTTTACTGAGGAGTAGCTTCCGTCTGGCCACTCTACCATAAAGACCTGATTGGTGGATTGAACATCAGGTTATTGGTCACCTCCCTGACCAAGGCCCTTCTCCCCCAATTGCTCAGTTTGGCTGGGCGGCCAGCTCTAGGAAGAGTCTTTGTGGTTCCAAACTTCTTCCTTTTAAGAATGATGGAGGCCACTGTGTTCTTGGGGACCTTCAATGCTGCAGAAATGTTTTGGTATCCTTCCCCAGATCTGTGCCTCGACACAATCCTGTCTTGGACCTCTATGGACAATTCCTTCGACCTCATGGCTTGGATTTTGCTCTGTCATGCACAGTTCTCAACTGGGCACACAAGGTGAAACGAAGAACGCTGTGGTAGCCATGCTGGTAAAGTGTGGCTTGAATTCAAAATAAATCCCTGACAGTGTCACCAGCAAAGCACCTTCACACCTCCTCCTCCGAGCTTCACGGTGGGAACCACACATGTGGAGATCGTCCGTTCACCTACTCTGCGTCTTACAAATACACAGAGGTTGGAACCAAAAATCTCAAATTTGGACTCATCAAACCAAAGGACAAATTTCAACCGGTCTAATGTCCATTGCTCGTGTTTCATGGCCGAAGCAAGTCTCGTCTTATTATTGGTGTCCTTTAGTAGTGGTTTCTTTGCAACAATTCGACCATAAAGGCTTGATTCACACAGTCTCCACTGAACAGTTGATGTTAAGATGTGTCTGTAACTTGAACTCTGTGAAGCATTTATTTGGGCTGCAATTTCTGAGGCTGGTAACTCTAATGAACTTATCCTCTGCAGCAGAGGTAACTCTGGGTCTTCCTTTCCTGTGGCGGTCCTCATGAGAGCCAGTTTCATCACAGCGCTTGATGGTTTTTGCAACTGCACTTGAAGAAACTTTCAAAGTTCTTGAAATGTTCCAGATTAACTGACCTTCATGTCTTAAAGTAATGATGGACTGTTGTTTCTTTTTGCTTATTTGAGCTGTTCTTGCCATAATATGGACTTGGTCTTTTACCAAATAGGGCTATCTTCTGTATACCAACCCTACCATGTCACAACACAACTGATTGGCTCAAAGAAATTTAGAAAGGAAAGAAATTCCCAAAATTAACGTTTAACAAAGCATTTCTGTTAACTGAAATGCATTACAGGTGACTTTTTTAAATTTTATTTTATTTAACCTTTATTTAACTAGGCAAGTCAGTTAAGAACAAATTCTTATTTACAATGACGGCCTAGGAACAGTGGGTTAACTGCCTGTTCAGGGGCAGAACGACAGATTTTTACCTTGTCAGCTCAGGGATTCAATCTAGCAACCTTTCGGTTACTGGCCCAATGCTCTAACCCCTAGACTACCTGCCGCCCCATGACTACGTCATGAAGCTGGTTGAGAGAATGCCAAGAGCGTGCAAAGCTGTCATCAAGGCAAAGGGTGGCTACTTTGAAGAATCTCAAATCTAAATATATTTTGTTTCGTTTAACACTTTTTTGGTTACTACATGATTCCATACGTGATATTTCATAGTTTTGATGCCTTCACTATTATTCTACAATGTAGAAAATAGTAAAAATAAAGAAAAACCTTTAAATGAGTAGATGTGTCCAAACCTTTGACTGGTACTGTACGTTGCTAACTACTATGACAAAGACGGTGGAAGTACCGTTGAGGACAGTGGTGTCTCTCTATCACAGGTGAAGGATCTTTTAAACAAACAAAAATAGTTACACGAGCAGTTGTTACAACAACAAGAAAACAGCTTCAAGTGTTTTGTTCGAATACTGGTGGAGTCAACTAATAAAAGAATGGACGACCTGACCAGAGAGGTCCAAGACCTGAAGAACAGTTTGCAGTTCTCCGAGGGCCAGCTTGCTGGAGTTGAAACTGGAGAACGGCAAGATGACAGCAATCTTTAAGTCATTGAGGGAGGACATCAGTTGTGTGTGAATCCATGATCACAATGACGGATAAATTTGATTATCTTGATGGACAATCAAGGCGGAATAACATGGTTGTGGATGGAATTGCAGAATCTCCACATGAGACCTGGACGGAGTCTGACGACAAAGTGAGGGAAATTATCTCTGAGAAATTGAAGATGGACCACAGGAAGATTGAGGTGGAGTGTGCCCACCGGACTGGAAAACCCACCACCGGCCCAGGTGACAGGCCCAGGCCGATAGTGGTCAGGTTCCTGAGGTTCAAGGTAATATAGCTGTTCTGGAAAGAGCCAAGATCTTGAGAGGAACATATATCTTCCTTAATGAGGACTATCCTGAAGCTGTGCGCCAGAAGAGGGACGAACTTATCCCAGCCACGAAAGCTGCCAGAGCGCGTGGGGACATTGCGTACATCCACTATGACAGGCTCATTGTCTGCCCTCCCTCCCAGAAGCCTGGAAGGGGTGAGAGTTCCAAGCATATGGTTTCGTAGCTTCAACCCCGCAGCACACACACACCAACTGATTAATGGACTGCTGAATGTACATTTTTTTCTCTTGCTTTGTCTGCTCTTTTCTGTATTATGTCTCTCTCTGATAAGTTACCCAGGAAAGGGCTGAAAATAGCCCATATTAATATATGTAGCCTTAGAAATAAGGTTCATGAAATCAATAACTTGCTAACATCAGATAACATGTATACAGTGCATTAGGAAAGTATTCAGACCCCTTGAATTTTTCCACTTTCTTACATTACAGCCTTATTCTAAAATGGATTTGAAAAAAAATCCTCAGCAATCTACACACAATACCCCATAATGACAAAGCGAAAACAGTTTTTTTGAAAGTTTTGGAAATGTATAAGTCTTCAGACCCTTTGCTATGAGACGCGAAATTGAGCTCAGGTACATCCTGTTTTCATTGATCATCCTTGAGATGTTTCTACAACTTGATTGGAGTCCACCTGTGGTGAATTCAAATGATTGGACATGATTTGGAAAGGCACACACCTGTCTATATAAGGTCCCACAGTTGAGAGTTTATGTCAGAGCAAAAACCAAACCATGAGCTCGAAGGAATTGTCCATAGAGCTCAGAGACAGGATTGTGTTCAAAGCACAGATCTGGGGAAGGGTACCAAAAAATATCTGCAGCATTGAAGGTCCCCAAGTGGCCTCCATCATTCTTAAATGGAAGAAGTTTGAAACCACCAAGACTCTTCCTAGATGTCTGCTCTACCCAAAATTACAACCAACTAATTGCAGCATTACCACAAAAATAGAAGAGTCAAGTAGAAGGGAGAACTTGTCTGTTGGCTCTGCATTAAAGACCGTAAATGGTTAAAGAAAATTGTGATAAACAAAAACATATACCAATTAAGGACCCCAAAAAATGTACAGTTGTGCCATATACATTACAAAATAGTTGGGAAGAGATTTTCGATGTACTCATTCCATGGCACATGGTTTATGAATTGACACGCAAAACAACGCCGGATTCAAAACTTTACATTTTTCAATTTAAATTATTATACAAACATCTTGCAATCAATAGAATATTATATATATGGCGGATACAATCTTCCCAGCTCTGCAGATTTTTCTGTGCGGAGGCAGAATCATTAGATAATTTATTTTGGTACTGTCCATAGCTCGTTTTTGGTCACAGGTCCAGGAATGGCTAAAGAATTGTAACATTTGCCTAGAACTAACGCTGCAGATAGCAATACTGTGTGATTTGAAAAGCCATAGTCAATCAATCAATAATATAATAATTATTTTAGAAAAAAATGTTATCTTTAATTTGCAATCTGTAGTCAAAGTCACCATTATTAGTCAGTTGTACAACCGAATGCCTTCAACTGAAATGTGTCTTCCGCATTTAACCCAACCCCTCTGAATCAGAGAGGTGCGGGGGGCTGCCTTAATTGACATCCACGTCTTCAGCGCCCGGGGAACAGTGGGGTTAACTGCCTTGTTCAGGGGGCAGAACGACAGATTTTTACCTTGTCAGCTCAGGGATTCGAACTTGCGACCCTCCGGTTACAAGTCCAACACTCTAACCACTAGGCCACCTGCCGCCTAGGCCACCTGTAGAAGCTATGAGAATGGAAAGATTCAGTACTTTTGTGAAGCATCACAGCACAGTTGAAAAATATGTGGCAAATAGAAATCCAAAATGGATGGTGTTAAGAGATAGATGGGAGGCGTTGAATGGAGCTGAAGGGTGGGACTAATAACAACAAGATAACAAATGTAAAACATACGGGGTCTGTAAAATGTATATAGGTTCAAAACGTTTGGTGAAATAGCACAGTTACAAATAGAAATCAAACTGGATGGACATCAGAAATAGAGGAAGGACTAAAAACAAACACAATATAACTATTGTAAAATAGATTGTGTCTGTAAAAGGTGTATAAGCTGTATAAACTGAAGGTAGAAGCCTAAGTGTTATTGTTTATTAGTTTACTCCAATTGGGGGAAGGGTGGTAGGGTTTGCGGGGAATAATAAAGGTATATTTTAAAAGAAGTATGTATATATACTTTGGAAGTATGCTTGGGGTCTTTGTCCATTTGGAAGACTCATTTGCGACCAAGCTTTAACTTCCTGTCTGATGTCTTGAGATTTTGCTTCAATATATCCTCATAATTTTTCTTCCTCATGATGCCATCTATTTTGTGAAGTGCACCAGTCCCTCCTGCAGCAAACCACCCCCACAACATGATGCTGCCACCCCTGTGCCTCATGGTTGGGATGGTGTTCTTCGGCTTGCAAGCGTCCCTCTTTTTCCTCCAAACATAATGATGGTCATTATGGCCAAACAGTTCCAATTTTTGTTTCATCAGACCAGAGGACATTTCTCCAAAAAGTACAAGCTTTGTCCCCATGTACAGTTACAAACCGTAGTCTGGCTTTTTTATGACGGTTTTGGAGCAGTGGCTTTTTCCTTGCTGAGCGGCCTTTCAGGTTATGTCGATATAGGACTTGTTTTACTGTGGATATAGATACTTTTGTACCCGTTTCCCCCAGCATCTTCACAAGGTCCTTTGCTATTGTTCTGGGATTGATTTGCACTTTTCGCACCAAAGTACGTTCATCTCTAGGAGACAGAACACGTCTCCTTCCTGAGCGGTATGACAGCTGCGTGGTCCCATGGTGTTTATACTCGCATACTATTGTTTGTACAGATGAACGTGGTACCTTCAGGTGTTTGGAAATTGCTCCCAAGGATGAACCAGACTTGTGGAGGTCTACAATTTTTTTTCTGAGGTCTTGGCTGATTTCTTTTGATTTTCCCATGATGTCAAGCAAAGGTAGGCCTTGAAATACATCCACAGGTACACCTCCAATTGACTCAAATGATGTCAATTAGCCTATCAGAAGCTTCTAAAGCCATGACATCCTTTTTGGGAATTTTCCAAGCTGTTTAAAAGCACAGTCAACTTAGTGTATGTAAACGTCTGACCACTGGAATTGTGATACAGTGAATTATAAGTGAAATAATCTGTCTGTAAACAATTGTTGGAAAAATGTATTGTGTCATGCACAAAGTAGATGTCCTAACCTACTTGCCAAAACTATAGTTTGTTCACAAGAAATTTGTGGAGTGGTTGAAAAACGAGTTAATGACACCAACCTAAGTGTATGTAAACTTCCGACTTCAACTGTGTGTATATATATATATATATATATATATATATATATATATATATATATATATATATATATATATATATATATATATATGTGGATATATATATTTACCCAAAATATATGTGGGGGATTGGAAATGATGCAGGCAATTACATTGATGGAAGCAACAATCTTTACGCAATATTAAAGCTGATCCACCCCTTAATAAAGACTCTTCCTAGAGCTGGCCGCCCGGCCATACTGAGGGCCTTGGTCAGGGAGGTGACCAAGAACCCAATGGTTACTCAGACAGAGCTCTGGAGTTCCCCTGTGAAGATGGCAGACACTTCCAGAAGGACAACCATCTCTGCAGCATTCCAACAATCAGGCCTTTATGGTAGAGTGGCCAGACAGAAGCCACTCCTGCGTAAAAGGCACATGACAGCCCGCTTGGAGTTTGCCAAAAGGCACCTACAGGACTCTCAGACCATGAGAAACAATATTCTCTAGTCTGATGAAACCAAGATTGAACTCTTTGGCCTGAATGCCAAGCATCACATCTGGAGGAAACCTGGCACCATCCCTATGGTGAAGCATGGTGGTTGCAGCATCATGCTGTGGGGATGTTTTTCAGTGGCAGGGACCGGGAGACTAGTTAGGATCAAGGCAAAGATGAACGGAGCAAAGCACAGAGAGATCCTTGATGAAAACCTGCTCCAGAGCACTCAGGACCTCAGACTGGGACGATGGTTCACCTTCCAACAGGACAACGACCCTAAGCACACAGCTAAGACAACGCAGGAATGGCTTCGGGACTAGTCTCCGAATGTCCCTGAGTGGCCCAGCCAGAGCCTGGACTTAAACTCGATTGAACATCTCTGGAGATACCTGAAAATAGCTGTGCAGCAACCTGACATAGCTTGAGAGGATCTGCAGAGAAGAATGGGAGAAACTCCCCAAGTACATGTGTGCCAAGCTTGTAGCATCATACCCAAGAAGACTCAAGGCTGTAATCGCTGGCAAAGGTGCTTCAACAAAATACTGAGTAAATCTGATATTTCGATTTTACTTTTAATAAATTAGCAAAAATCTCTAAAAACCTGTTTTTTTCTTTGTCATTAGGTGTATTGTGTGTAGATTTACGAGGGCAAAAAGGGATGAATCAACTTTACAATAAGACTAACGTATCAAAATGTGGAAAAAGTCAAGGGGTCTGAATCCTTTCCGAAGACTTTCTGAGACTCACTGAGATATTTAATTTGATGATACAGCAGCAGAAATACAAGGATATAACATCTATAGAAGAGACAGGAATGCTTATGGGGGAGGTGTTGCTGTATGTATGTATGTATGTATGTATGTATGTATGTATGTATGTATGTATGTATGTATGTATGTATGTATG